>JAOWAR010023804.1:1524-13640 GCA_028571005.1 Clathrina lutea
GTAGAGGGGAGCACTTATGTCATGATCTAGACAGTAGAGGGGAGTTCTTATGTCATGATCTAGACAGTAGAGGGGAGCACTTATGTCATGATCTAGACAGTAGAGGGGAGCACTTATGTCATGATCTAGACAGTAGAGGGGAGCACTTATGCCATGATCTAGACAGTACTAGTAGAGGGGAGCACTTATGTCATGATCTAGACAGTAGAGGGGAGTTCTTATGTCATGATCTAGACAGTAGAGGGGAGTACTTATGTCATGATCTAGACAGTAGAGGGGAGCTCTTATGTCATGATCTAGACAGTAGAGGGGAGTACTTATGTCATGACATCTGACTGAGTCATCATCAACAAGCTGCACACAGCACCCCTGCCCAACCGTCGTGAGAGCAGCGAAACTCCCAGGATTGGCCAGCGCTTGCGTTGCTTAGCGAAACAGCTGTTATTGCTATTACAGTGTATTACTTGCTGTCTGAAATCGGCTGCCCTCGAGACCGTCCGTGAAACTCAGAGTAACAGTAAGAACAGTCTACATTTTCTGCCTGTCCTTATTGTTATTATTCAGTTAATCGAAGGATTTCGCAATAAAACCCTGGCGAGTTCTGATCCGAGGGACTCTCGAGCATGAGACCGAATGTGATACAAAAATAGAAAAGGGAGGCTTGTAGAAGTGGATAGTGCACGTGAGTTAGGGAAAAGCCAACCAACACTATTGTCAATATTGAAGATCGAACTGACTGCAAGCCCCAAGTGGATATCCATACCAACCACACGGTTTCGAGCCTGTATGACGTATGACGAGCTACCTCCTGGCCTAGCTAGTGAAGAGATCCTCCCGCGCGCGGGTCGGGGCAGCATGCTTCGGATCCGCTCTACAGTGCTGACGCCGTTTAGGTCACGTGACAAACGGTTCTTGCCTTTGACCTGCTGTGGACACGATGATAGTACAGCAGGATCTAGGAATCTTCGCAAACATTATTAGAATGTTGGCATCACGTAAGGTCCAACAAGAGGCGTGCGTCTCGCTCCTGAGAATCGTGAATTTTCGGTCAGCAGTCGTGCGTGGAGCTGGTCAAACTACTCGAACGTTCCCTCGAGCCACTTCAGCCATGGCGTGCAATCCAGAGTCTGATGGCCCGTCGGTTAGGAAGGACGGCATATACGGAAGAGAATTCGGCCTTCGTCCCTTGATCAACTGTGTCGCCCCATTCACATCGCTGGGTGGCTCTCGTATGCCGAAAGAAGTGGTAAGGCAGCTTGGGCACCTTGTCCTAGTGTTAGCCGTGCTCCCAGCCCCGTTTCGTATCATGGGCGCCGGAGCCCTGGCTCTGAAGCTGCAAGCTTAACGACAGCGAATGCTGATACTGTACTACCGAAAATGGCACTGTGTATACCGTCATTAGATTTTCACATTTGCCGTAACTTGAAGCAAGGCTATATATAACTAGTCAGAGATATATCTATTATGGTCAACTATATTATATAGCACGCGCAAGTCAGAAATTGGTGGTAATGTTAATCCTGGTATTGAGCCAAACTCGGGTGCCGGCACCGCGCGGCCGAGTAACTGCGCGGCTTAGCGCACGACCTGCGGGCTTGAAACACATCAGATGGCCATGCCACGGGGATTCAAGTAATAGCGGCACCCTCTCCTGAGAACTTGGTGAGAATCCTAAGAAGTTGGTGAGAATCTTAAGAATTTAGTGAGAATCCTGTGATGAGAATCCCTAAGAACTTGGTGAGACTCCTAAGCCGGAATTTGGTGAGAATTGGAAGAACTTGGTGAGAATCCTAAGAACTTGGTGAGAATCCTAAGAACTTGGTGAGAATCCTAAGAACTTGGTGAGAATCCTAAGAACTTGGTTAGAATCCTAAGAACTTGGTGAGAATCCTAAGAACTTGGTGAGAATTTTAAGAACTTGATGAGAATCCTAAGAACTTGGTTAGAATCCTAAGAACTTGGTCCAGCTACTGCAGTGTCCCATTTACTTTTTTCGTTAAAATAGGCTGTCCTTGGAGAGTAGCCTGCTGGCTCGTAACCCTTGATTGTAACCTGGCCCGTATGCAAGGGAAATGCGAAATTTTCCAGTGAGCTCGATAAGGGCGGACTGCAAGATGAAGAATAGTGAACTTACAAGAACCGTTACTGCCTTCGATTGGGACATTAAGTAGTAATAAAAATTATTACTGATTTCTCCACTGGTGCGTCTTGTGTAGTGGCCATGGAACATTTTCTCACTTCCCTGCCTTTACTGTCTCATATTGCATAACTTACGCACTTGCCATTTGTTTCGGATGATTGAGTGTACATTTGTGTCTGAGTCATGCACTTCCACTTTTCTTGATTCTGATCAATGGCTGCTGCCTGCGCATGCGGTCAGGTTGTTCTTTCTCTCGATTCTTGACATGAGGAGACATGAGGCTATTTCTTGTGCCGACTGGCATCATGGGCTTTCTTTCTTCTTGCATTCTCACTTCAAAAGTGTCTGTTCTGAATACCTGACCGCATGCGCAGGTAGCCAACCCACAAGGTAGGCTAAAGTTTCGCTAGACACTTTCATGGCTGGCATGCCTGAAATCGATACCTCAGCAGGCATGCTCTAACTCCTGTACATGTACACATACTTGCTGGACAAGCACATATGTGTACATTCCTCTTCTTCCATCTTCAAGGCCACAACTGCAGCAGTGCCCAAAACCATACAGTTACCATGGCAAACAATGCTTAAGGACCTTGACACAAAAATCCACCTCAAATATGGAGGCGAATCTTTGATACAGATAAAAGATGCTGGATTCCTCACTCTAAAATCCACCTGTGAGGTTCACTCTGAGCGGTTGTCATTTGAGCTATGCGTGCGGTGTCATGTTACAGCTTTTAGTATCTCATCCATATCACTCCATATTTTGCATATCATCAGAAACCTCTATGACGCCTCCGAGCCTCCAAACTTGAGTCGCTGATAGACTTTGTAAAATTCACTGCATTTACATTGGCACACAAGTTATTTTTTTGGATGCTTGTGCACATGTGCGCATGTACATGTGTGTGTTGTGCGTGTGCATGCATGCTTGGGTGTATGTGTGTGTATGTGTGTGTGTGTATGTGTGTGTGTGTGTATGTGTGTGTGTATATGTGTGCGTGTGCGTGTGTCTTGTGTGGGTGCACGCATGTGCGTGCGTGTGTGTGTATGTGTGTGTGTGTGTGAGTGTGCGCACATGCACACCTCAGTATAACCTCTAAACTGATTTGTCACGAAAAGGAATAGTAAAAATCTTGTTGAATTGTTGCATTCTTAGAAAGTTGGCTGCTGTCAAAGAAGAACTTTTTGTTCAAAATGCCCACCTCCCAGCAAGACCGGCCCCACACGCTCTCTCTCTCTCTCTCTCTCTCTCTCTCTCTCTCTGTCTCTCTCTCTCTTTCTAGTTTTATCCTCAGTTCTCTTTTATTTCACGGTCAGTGATTTTCTTCATCCAATTCACACAACTGTCTGCATTCCTCACTCATGACTGTCACAGTTCAAACATTGTCATGGTTATAGCTGTAAACTAGTTGTCATGGTTATAGCTGTAAACTACTTGTCATGGTTATAGCTGTAAACTAGTTTTCAGCTCTTCAGTGCTGCTCTTGTTTTCGGACTTCAATTTCTAGTGCCAGGTTTTGTCCAGGCTATTTTCTTCTCTCTTCTAATTTAATCTCATTTGTCCCATGCAGTGTGCACTGGTAATTTAATCTCATTTGTCCCATGCAGTGTGCACTGGTAATTTAATCTCATTTGTCCCATGCAGTGTGCACTGGTGATTTAATCTCATTTGTCCCATGCAGTGTGCACTGGTGATTTAATCTCATTTGTCCCATGCAGTGTGAACTGGTGATTTAATCTCATTTGTCCCATGCAGTGTGCACTGGTAATTTAATCTCATTTGTCCCATGCAGTGTGAACTGGTAATTTGAGATTCAACAGTCAGTGGTAATGTGCATGTGTTTGTTTGAATTTGTTGGCATGTGTAGACAGATGCTATGGCAGAAGCTGCAGCACAGTTTGTGGACATCAATGCGCTGCAGCGAGAGTGTGGCCAGCGCTTGGCCCAGCTGTGCCGATGCCCCGCTGGCTACAGCGCTTTCGTCACGACAGGTGCCTCAGCAGGCCTGGCTCTTGTAACAGCCACATGCATAGCAGGTGAGGCATACTTACAGTCTAACAATATCCCCTTAAGCACGGTGGCAGCACAGCAAATCCAACCACAAGTTAAGGATATAATCCTCTTCCAAGAATGCATGTGATGGACGCCATGAAACACACTCTGAAGAAAGACCATGATGATCGCTTTCATATGCATGCATGAGAATGTAATCTCGCCTAAGTTCTTTGATAGAAAATAGTGATTTTCGGTTTTGCTCAGCTAGAGCTCCCTAGCCTCTAAACCACCCCTCCTCTGGGCAACAGGGTCACCTGAGTGGGTGGTGTGGGCTGCTACTCTGTAGAAATCACAGCAGCTGGAGAGTTCATGTGTGAGAGAGAAAACCAACAGAAATTGAACCAGTCAGTGGTCTGCGCGGGTTGGGTGAATGGCTCAGTTGGTAGAGTGTTGGACCGGACCTCCCCATCTATCTGGATTCCATTCCCGGTTCGCCCATCGTTCTTTCCCCTTTCATTTTTATTCTCTCTCGCATTCACCGGAGATGAGTGATGTGATTTCTATGTTTACTCACGTGAGAGTTTGAGCTTGGCTTTCTTTGAGGTCAAAATTGATCATCTATAATTGGACTGGCATTAGCTTGCATTGTAGGCTCAGCAAGACAAGCTCATCTTTAACATACTGGAGCTTGAATTTTTCAAGGCAAAGGAAAAAGCATACTAATTTTATAATGATCTGTTTTTTGCTTAAGAAAAAAATGGATGCACTTAAAAGATAAAGTGCCAATTGCAAGCATTTGTCCATCGGCTGATGTTCAAACACATACTATATATGTTTGCCATTTGTATAACGTGATGGTCAAGAAATGTTTCACTCTGTATGACCATACGTGCAAAGTGCATGCCACTGGTGGTTGATTCAATGAGCCGTTTTCCAAATTGAACGATCGATGAAGGGATGGTTTCAAAAGGTCAAGTCAAGGGTAAACAATGCTAGACATTACCGTAGTTGGAAGAGAAAGAACATTTTGCCACATAAGGCCATCTCAGTTCAGGTGGAACTGAAGGTAGTGATTTAAAGACCGGCTTGTGGATGACTCACATATGGTTTTAATGAAAAGGAAGCCATGAACTGGAGGAGAGACATGCACTCACATTGACAAATTGTTTTTGAAAGATGTTGAGACATTTTGGTGTTCGACATCATTGTCAGTTGGAAGACAAGAAGAGTCCATTGGAGTGTGCCCGTGTGGGGCTTGTGGAGGTCATACAGTGGCGTGGAGCTGAAGGTGTTTTCCAGTTGGGCTTCATTCTGTAGACGTGACTGCTGACACTGAATATTCTGAAATATTGTGCATATTTAGTTCACAATTCCCACGTGCACGCCGAAAAATTGCTTGCAAGGAACTTCTTGCTAGAGTTTGTAAGTTTGCAACGTTTTGTCCAGCTGCAATTGCTGGTATAGCTAAAAATATTCAAATTTGCTGGCCCTCCATAAAACTACAATCAAAGTCAATTGGCAAGTTTTGGTTGCTAGGAGATTTGTGTTGGTGACTTCTCGTTGACTACAAATACTGACAAAATTATGCCAGTACAGCTCACTGACTCATCAGGTGAAATGCCGATAAGTGCTTGATGAGTTTCTGTCACCCTTTTCTACTTGTGGCTGGGAACACGGGACTGTCGTTTGCTGCAACTCTGAAGGAGATGATCCAGAGAAGATAGGACGACTTCCTGAGACGCGAGACGGGGACAAGCGTTATGTGGTGATGGACGGTGGAAGTGACACGAGGTGGTGTCAGTCCATAAGCTCTACAGGCGCTAGCATACGTCTTCTTGGTTCCTTTGGAAAGCCAATGACGGCTGTTGAGCTGGAGGCAGAGCTGTCAGGACCAAGGCGAGGTCATCATGCCTGCGTAATCTGCTTTGAAAAGGTATACGCTATGGCCCTGGCGGCCACCACACATGGAAATAAAGTGGTCATGGACTGTGCTGATTTAGATACTGGTCTGCATTGTCAGTGTGAGGCTTTGGCAACAAGTATAGGAATCACTTGAGATGAATCATTACTACATCCTTCACAGCTTAACTGTTATTGATAGTGTTGAAAGTGCCACGTCGATGGGTGTGCTTTAATTGACCATGACACCAGACGGAATGCTGGACAAAACTCATTGCACCACACTTGATCATACTAAGAAATTGTATATGTACAGTATTCTTAATTTTGACGAATGATATTGCACGATGGTGACACATGCATATGTTAACGACATTCTTGAAGCGCATATCAGAAAGTCATTTCCATGGTTACGTCCTTTATGTGCATGATTTCTGTTAGGGATGTATACTATAATCCAGTCATGCCCCATAAGTGGCCACAATCAACAAAGGCTTTTTTGAAGCATTCTGGCATCTAAAAGTCCGACATTTCTTGGTGCTTGCTGTGTGGAGGTCTCTCATGCACGTATTCAGTGTGCAACAGCAACTTTTCTCTTAGTTTTGCAGGCGTGAAATTGGTGAGAGGTGTGAAATTGGCGAGAGGTGTGAAATTTATGGCCGCTATGGGAATTTTACCCAGTATTAAACCCTTTGTGGAGTCACAACCCATTCAGGGGCCGTGAACACTTACCGGGCAAGACATGTAACGACACAGGTGGGTGCATGCTCATATAGTATTGCTGTTTGATGTGGCATTGACAGTGACTGTAGTACACTCAAGCGTGGCAATTCAAAAAGCATACACCACCAGCGGCAGCATTTTCAAATTCTGAGGTAATTCCTTTGTGTCTAGCTCTTGCGTGTTGACTGATTCTGGAATGCTGGGCCGCCATTGACTTTTTGAGCTAACTAACTGATCGTGATATGGGAATGATTGCATTCCTATAGCTTTGAGCTACGTATGTCGGTAATTGTCAATGGCAGTTGATAGTACTGTAGTTGCAAAGAATATGCCGTACGCGTACGTATAGCTCATTTCTTGACTCTAATCTCATGTATCTCTACTCTGCATGTGTGCAGGTTCTGCAAGGATCTACTCATCTGCCACTCTCAAAAGTCATGGACATTGCACGGCAATTCAATGTGCCAATTGTCGTGGATGCTGCCGCACAGCTTCCTCCACGATCAAATCTCTGGCGCTGGACACAACAGGGTGTAGATGCCGTCATTTTCAGCGGAGGTAAAGAGCTGCGTGGCCCACAGACCAGTGGCCTTGTCCTTGCACGTGAGGAGCTTGTGCGGAATATGGCGCTAAACGGCTCTCCTCACGAGTGTACTGTATGTCGCGCAATGAAGTGTTCAAAAGAGGACATGGTTGGCTTGGTCAAGGCTGTTGAGCTCTACTTGGCGGGCTCTGATGAAGACGACTTCACACGCTACAAAGTCATACTGGATACTATACAGTCAGGGTTACAGTCCGTCCCCGGTATCGCCTCCCTGACACGGCACTGCCCTTCACCGGGCGCCATGCAGCCCAATACAGTTCCAAAGCTGTACATCGACCTGCTTGAAGGCCCTGAATTTGCCAAGCACAGGAAGAGCTCGCCTGACCAGGGGGGATTTTATACACATGACATTGATTTCGGCAACCCACTTGGTGTGATAGCGGTCTCTGCTCCCACCGCCCTCGCACAGCGCCTGGTCATTGGCACGCCCAGTGTTTGCGTCAACACATCAGCCACAGGGATTATCATTAACCCTCTGATGATGACTGTTGAGGAAGGATCCCTCGTTCTGGACCGAATTGCCCGTGCATGCACTGAGATGGTGGAAGCAAGGGAGCTGCAGTCTCAGCCATGAGACCACTGAGTATGAAAAAGCAGACAATGACCTTAGCATGAATGTCTGATCTTCATCTCAAACAGGGACGAAACTGGAGGCAACAGCATTTAAGTTCAGGCGGATTTTTCAGTCGTGTTGAATCGATCAACGGAGTCGTTGTTGTGGTACCATAGTATGTTACAAGTTTCTGGGCCTATCTAACAATGTACCAGTTCAAATTCCTCACCACTTTCATTTTTCACCAGGGCGATCTCGATGTTTGTGAATAAAAGGGTAGGCGAAGGCACCTCTGAAAGCATTTTTTTGTAGTTCACTACCTACCCCAGGTCCCCACTCAAGTGCAACAGTAACTGTTACTATTACCCAGAAAAAAAAGAAAAATATCGTTACATTTAGATTTTCATGAAAATCTGTACACTGTTTACATCATGTGATATCGATGAATCGAACTTGATTTCTCAACAGTGCCAGTGGTGCAGATGCGTGTATATAAATCCGTCAGTGTTGCGGGCGCTTGTATCACGGTCGATTTCAGACTATATCACAAGATCAGGATGTTAGGAATTAACACTGTCTAAATTTTATTCAAAACCTAATGTAGGTTTTTTTTTTGGCCAAGTTAGTAGAACTGCGTGCAATGCCAGGCTTGTTCGATATCGAACCATATATTGTGTGGCACCAGTTGCGGTCAGCCAGCTTGTAGAATAGGGCTTGGGTTGGAGGTTACGTTGCACGGTGAGAAAGCTCATACCCTGAGAAAACGTCAAAGCTTGTTAATATATTTTCTTTGCATATTTTGAAAGAGCAACTCATCATCATCGGCAGGTCTGAAAGACAAGAAAGAAACTAAATGGCAGTCACTGACCTAGGTCTTAAGCTGATACCACTCATTGAGAAAGAAGTGATAAGTTAGATTGCAAATCTGGCAATTTTCAAAGTACTATACAGACTAAATGCGGTTGTGAGTAATACTTTGCTCCGAATTATTGGGAAACCCTTTCTATTTCGGTAAACTATCACTTAGTGGTTCGAAATGAAACTTTTTTTTTTTACATGAAAAACCAAAGTATTATTTACAAACTTGACCAAAAAAGGCGATTTCAGGAAAGATGTGATAAGGTTAAGATCAGGGCTTTGACTAAAATCTCACTAAGGTGGTCCGTGATCCCCTCTTTTCTTTCTTTGCAAAAAGATCATCTCTAGTGCCAAAAACAGCTAGTTTGACGCACACACCTGAAAATTTTCAGTAGGAACTTATCTATAGTCTACTCAGCGAAGATATTGAAACTGTTTCTCAACGATAAACCTATAGCAATTTCAACAAACACAAAATACCTGGGAGTTAGAATTGACCAGCACCTTACAGGAGCACCTCACCAAGGTGTTTTCCCCCCGAAGGTGTTTTCGAGTTACACTCCAGTTAGGAAACTTAGAGGTGCCTTCCCGATGTGGAGGAACCAAAAAAATAGGTCGTCCTTTTTCAATAAACTTACTTCGACACTTCAAGAGTCATGACTGAACAATTTTTGAATCAAACTAGCTTGTATCTGGATATATGTCGGGATTTATCGACTGTTGTATCATCTTCCTTTTCTCAATTTGAGGGGGTGACACATAAATGTGCTTTTAAACCGTGGCAAGATAATAATGTTTGTTCCGTTTCAGTTCTGTAGTGTACGAAGACCTGTGGTCGGTGTCTGGTATTGTGTAAGCCGAGTGTCTCCCTAAAACGAGTAATGCGTGTTTGCGACAACCAGGGGAGGAATTCGTCGAGGTAGATTTCGCCTGAGTGGCTGTGCATGCTCGTGCGTGGCCTTCGGCCGGGATGTGATTCCCATGCCGCTGATGGCAAGGAATGGAGTCTGATCGTCGACTGATAGGCGATCGTTGCTTGATCTTTGATTCTGGCCACCTGGCCGAAGTCTTCCTGGAGGTTGGAGTAGTGGCTTCTGGTTCTGTTGTGTTGATTTTGTCAGCAAGGCTGGCTGTGAGCGTGACTGCACTCCACCGGTGAGTTGGCTGACATACGAAACTGGCTGTGCCGATGATACCATGGTAACTGAAGGTGAGCTAGAGCAGAGAGCAGGGTTTGGCCGCCGTTGAAGCAGTCTTGTCAGGCTAACGAGGGACGTGTCTTCGGTGGCTCGCGACTGGGGCACGGCCGGTTGATGAAGAAGGCGCGCTCCACCTCTTGACTGCACTCTGGTGTTTATCATACACAGCTGTGACGGTAGAAATCCCGCAACAGAGAGCATATCCAGAGTTCGCCCATTTTCCTGACCAACGAGCTGCTTGTTTCCCGTAGGTGCAGCGGTTGCCTTAAAGCCACCTTGAAGGTCAGTAGCAGCAAGGCCATCTTGCTACAAGTTTGCAACAACAATGAAAAAACATTTACTAGCCGAAATTGAAGATATTCTTACTATATTTGAGAGCAGAGCCGATGCTTGGGCACCCGGTTTTAATAGCAAACAAGAGATCTTTCCACTTCAAAAATAGCAGTACTGTAGCAGTACTGTAGCAGCACTGTGGCAGTACTGTCGCAGTACTGGAGCAGTACTTTAGCAGTACTGAGTTTAATCTTTTGAGAGGCCATCACCAGGGTTGAATAGGTATCTAGCAAACGTTGGAACAAGCTGAGACAGAAATGGTGAAAAAATGAGATTTGTACCTCGGCTCTTCCTTGAAGCAGGTGGTGGGATAGCCGAAGCGAGCGCAGCAGATGTCTGTGGGGTAGCAGACCACCTTGTGCCAGCAATTCCGTGGCGAAGTCCTGTCGCTGTGATACACAACACGCCGCACAGCAAGGGAAGGGTTTAGATAAATAAAATTCATGACATCGCGGTAAGAGAAAGCAAGGCTAATTAGGGATCAAGACCAACCATGTTTCAACCCTGCACTACAAAAGAACAGGCTAGGGGTGAAACGGTTTTGCATTGCAAAACCCCTTGCTTTCTCTCTTTCCTGAAGACCTAAGCAAAAGAGAGAGAAATTATGCACCATGTTGGCCAATATATTCATATACAGGTTGTCTGTCCTCAATTATCTTGGTAGGTTGGCTTTTTCATGAAGAGCTGTACTTTGCTTCTTATCACAGAAAACCTTACCTCCTCTCCCTCCTCAGCTTGGAAGCCATTGGTCTCAATTTCTTTGCCAGTATAACCGATGTCTGTTCCAAACAGTTGCTTTTGGTTGTAGATGGAGGCGGGCACGGCTCCTTCTGCTGCGTCTGGTTTTTCTGATCGGGTTACTGGCTTTCTTGCTCTGGCTGGCTTAGATGGGTCTCGGGCTGGGTGCTTCAGACGAGTGCGGAACATCTCTTCCTCGCGCTGCTTGGCCGCAAGCTCTTCTCGCTGTGCCCTGTCAACCATCGTCAAGAGCAAATAGAATTCGAGAGAGCTTGACTTCTTTTCTGCTATTCATGATATTGACAATCAAAAAATGAAAAAGGAAAAAGATGAAGTTTATGTATTGTTCAGTTCACAGACTAGCTTGTTCAGTTCACAGACAAGCTTGTTCAGTTCACAGACTAGCTTGTTCAGTTCACAGACTAGCTTGTTCAGTTCACAGACTAGCTTGTTCAGTTCACAGACTAACTTTTTCAGCTCACAGACTAGCTTGTTCAGTTCACAGACTAACTTGTTCAGTTCACAGACTAGCTTGTTCAGTTCACAGATTAGCTTGTTCAGTTCACAGACTAACTTGTTCAGTTCACAGACTAACTCGTTCAGTTCACAGACTAGCTTGTTCAGTTCACAGACTAGCTTGTTCAGTTCACAGACAAGCTTGTTCAGCTCACAGACAAGCTTGTTCAGTTCACAGACTAGCTTGTTCAGTTCACAGACTAACTTGTTCAGTTCACAGACTAGCTTGTTCAGTTCACAGACTAGCTTGTTCAGTTCACAGACTAACTTGTTCAGTTCACAGACTAACTTGTTCAGTTCACAGACTAGCTTGTTCAGTTCACAGACTAACTCGTTCAGTTCACAGACTAACTTGTTCAGTTCACAGACTAACTCGTTCAGTTCACAGACTAACTTGTTCAGTTCACAGACTAGCTTGTTCAGTTCACAGACTAACTCGTTCAGTTCATAGACTAACTTGTTCAGTTCACAGACTAACTTGTTCAGTTCACAGACTAGCTTGTTCAGTTCACAGACTAACTTGTTCAGTTCACAGACTAACTTGTTCAGTTCAC
>JAOWAR010023915.1:0-13639 GCA_028571005.1 Clathrina lutea
GGGTAGCGCCGCAACGCTGCTCCCGCCGAACGCCTGGATCATCCATCGAGAGCGCGTGGAACACAATGTTCCGTAGGTAAAGTGGCTCAATTGCCAGGAGTACTTTAGAGCCACTCCCCTCTTTTGCTCTCTACTGAATCTATCTGAGCAAACAAACTCACACACAAGAAAGGAAACACCATGCAGACATGCCAATGTAGTTATGACAGCGAAACGCGCGCACAACATCTCATCCGTGCGTGTGTCACTCGGAGGCGCGCGGTAGAGTTTGCGCGGCAGTGGTTACCTGCGAAATTTGCCTGCCATGCGAATTTTTTTGGGAGCTCACTTGCGTAGTAGGTCTACGAAAGTTACATGCGTACGAAACCTAGTGCAGCCTCAACATACGAAAATTTTCACGTACAAAAATTTCTGGAGTTACAGTACAGTAAATTGATTACTTTATCGTACTTTCGCCGTTGTCGTCATCGCACAGATCCTCCACACGGAGCCGGATCGAACTCCGGTTGTGGTGTCACAGATCTGGACAATACTTTTTGAAGTCATCGAAGAGACAACTCCAAGATTATGAAATTTCGTGTCAATGTTGACAGCAACGAAGACACAGCCTGCGACAGAGCCCGTGAAAACCTGGAAGAGGCCGCCGCGCCTGTTCATTCTCAGTGCACATGTATGTGTAGCTTTCCACTCCACTTACAAGGGAGAGGCTTTATGAACAACCGCCGTGGCAGGTAGGCTTCGTTAAAAAGCCGATCATTAAAAATCGCTTTTAACAGTCACTTCCAATCTGTCCTTGACTTTTGTCGCTCCTCCAACACAGAAAGCAAAGCTTGAACGGGGACGTTGAAAATGTAAAATCTCCCTTCTCATTCTGCGAGAAAGTGAAATCTCACGTGAGATGGCGCTCTCCACTCGGACCACCCCGTCTCTTTGCGTTCCCAGGGTGTTGTATTTTTAAAGGAAGCCCAATGGTAGCTCTGAAATTTTGCAACTGCTGTAACCGTTTTGGCTATTGTTAGAGTCGGTGACGCTTTTCTACGTCATAAAAACACAGCTTCTTGCCGGCCGAGCGAAGCGAGAGAGCTGAAACCCTTGCCCGAGTTATGGTCGAGTTATTATTCTTTGTGTACCAGTAGATTCAGTACGACTTGTAGTTTGTTTGCGCTCTCTTACGGTGTGATTGGCTACCAGGTTTGTTTGTTTCTCCCTTCGTCAGTTTTTCTTCCTACTTCATTGCTTGATTGCCTGCCAGAGCAGGTTTTTCTCGTCTACTGCAATAGCAAGCCTGAAAATTAGTTCTCCCCCCGGCAGCCTGATTTTTCCATTCAGTCCTTGCTTTAGCCTATGCTGGCTCTATCTCAATCACATACCAGTGACCCTCCTCGCGGCGCAACATAGTTTTGACATTTCAATGCTGCCATTGGCGCTCTTGCCTGCCTGTCCTTGATCTTGAGCTCAAACAATGACTATAGTATTCTTGTTCTTGCGTGCAGCTGGTGATGAAACTGACCTCCACACCTGTGTTAACGTTTGCTCACTGAGGCATGAACAGTTGTAGTGATGGACAGGAGAAACAATGGCCTCCAGTCCCAATTTTCAAACAGAGCTTTTTCAATCACATCCAACCAACTGTCGGCGGCAAATTGTTGAGCAGTGAAAAGTTTTTGGACAAACAGTCACATTGTACACATGACTGGGATACTGTGCAAAGATGCAGCCTCTACACCAGATTCAGTGCAACTTTGAACAGGCTCTAATGCTCAGCCATTCAATGTTCAGAGGTTTTCATCGGCCAGTCGGATTGGCTATGAGGGCAGGAACACACACAGCTCCTGTGTACTGCTCCATTATTATTTGTGGAAGTCAATTCCAACCATGCATGCACATGCTGATACAAGCCGACGACCAAAGCAGTCCGTTCAGAGCTGTATTGAATCTGTTGCAGAGCACCAACCTAAATTATGGTCTCTGTCCAACACACCCTTGAGTCAGACCGGCCTTCCACAGTTGCTTGTGAAGCAACTAAGTTCACAACTTCACAACAAGACAGACTAAAGTCGACCAGTCTTCGGAGAAAAGAAATCCTTTCATCTTAGTAGTTTAGCAGAGTCTCGGGGTCCACTTCAAGATTTCCACCATGCAGCTGCAAGAAGGCTTGGAGCAAACCTACAAATTGACCACAGAAACCATGCTGATTTAACAGTACAGCTTTTCTCGGCAAATGTGTAACAGTTGACCCATATGAGATCCGCAAGAATCAACAGTAGACTATCATTTTCTGAATGCTAACTAGGGTATGTACGTATGCTATGAATATTGATGTGGGTTGGCATGTCCTGTTTGCGTGAAAGTAAACAAAGGGCCTTTGCTTGCTGAACCCACTTATCATTCTAATGAAATTAAACCTATTGCCACTATGGATTAAAAAACGTCAATTCAAATAACGTCCGACTGCCTTTCTTCTACAAATCACATCACTTCATATTTCTGTTTGGTCCTTTGACTCTTGTGCACAAAAGCTGGTCAATGGGCGATGCATCAAAAGCATGATGGCCATAGGGAACTGAGTTTATTAAAAAATCCAAGTTAACTGTTTAAGATCTGTTAAAGAAGGGGAGCCATGGAAGACTGCGATGTGCAATGTGCTTTCCGGGCTTTCTTTGGAGAATCCCGACCATTTTCCTCGTCAATGGTTTCGTACATGGCATCAGCAGCAGGTGTTGTTTCATCATCAGAGGGATACAGATCATACATCATTTCTCTCACGTTGGTTCGGAAAGAGCCAGTGTCTTTGCCATGCACCATGCAGACCGGAACATCGTCCGCACGCTTCTCAAGTGTCGCCTCATTTGGACCAGTTGTCTGTACATAGCCACCATGCTTTCCTTTTCGGTCTCTCCTTCCCTCAACTGCCTCGTCCAGGTAATCACTCGTTGGGATTGTCACTCTCCGCTTGAGCGTGTCCTCAGCTGTGGAGTAGTCGTCAGCTACAGAGTTCGGTCTGTTCTTATCCATATTCAGCTGCTGATAGATATTTGGCTGTTGGGGACTCTCTATTGTAGTGTAATCGCCTGTACCAGATTTTCCCAGGTGACCTAAAGATTCGTATGAATCCATGTCTTCCGGCGTAATGCCTCGAAGGCGGAGAGGACCACCCTGCGCACGAAATAGTGAAGAAAGAAACGCCTAACTTTGCAATCAAATTCGTGTCACCTGTAAACTTGAAAGAGGCGATTAAGAAAAAGATCAACATGGCTATCTCGACTGAGAATATAGCTTCATGCAGTCAGGAAGATTCGTTGGCATGGATAAAGGTTTCTGAAAGGAAAGGCGGACTGAAGGGTTAATGATAAAACAAGGAGGTAGGGTTCCAGATGTTGATGCGATATCAGATTTTTTGAAGTTCGAGCAAGGTGTGAAAAACTGGTGAAAATCAGGCATGGGGGGTGAGAGAGAGAGAGAAAGACAGGGCATGTAGAAACTAACAGGCGTCAAGAGATGAAGAATGGTTTTCACCTTGACACAGGAAAGATACACCGAAGCTTTACGGAAAAATAACAATGCTTGATGGTTGCATAGAGCTCAGAGGATGGTGGTGAAAGTGTTCAAGCTAAAGCTTACCGCTCTACTACTGAGGCCAACTTCAGATACTCTGAGGGACCGCTTTGGTACGAACTTGTTCTTGTTTTGGCTGGAAAAATGGATTTGCAGAGCAGAGGAATCAATAAAAAGTGTTTTTTTCCCTTTCTGCATAATGCTATGGGAAGGCATGAACAGTGATGCTTGTTTCCAGTCCATATCCCGAAAGCCACCAACTTTGCCACACACACAACACACACACACACACACACACACACACACAAACACACACACACACACACACGAGTGCATCATTAGCACACCACAACACAGATGGACATACACACACGCCACTGACTCACCACTAGCTGTCAGTTATAGCTAGAGTGAAATAGGAAGATGACAAATCGATTTCAATGTCCATGGTGAAATTCAACTTCATAAGCTGGGTATGGACATGTTTACATACATACAACATCTAGACTGAAACGCTGGTTACCCTTTGAGACACATACACTGTGGACTGTGGCTGCACAGCAATGATTTCTCGATTCAATTCCTATTATCACACTAAACGAATGAATTTAATTCTACGAGAAAATTTAAATTACCAATGGCAATATCTGTTCAAAACACCGATACCTAAAATACAGGTGCCCCTGTCAAGAAGCCTTGGCTTGCATAATGCTACCCAACTCTCCCTGGCTTGCATGATGCTGCCCAACTCTCATACTTACCTAGTTTTTCGTCGCCGGTAACAAAAGAGGGTGAGAGAAGCCACGACTAGGACAGCAACAACTCCACCTGCTGCTGCTCCAATGATTACTGTCAAGTTTGCGCCATTGCTGGACTTTGGTGCGCCTGTGTATTTGTGTGTGACACAAAACTCATTTCAAATCTGTGAATCTCATTGTGATTTGAACAAAGAAGCCTACACAAAGATAAATGATGACACTTCTGTGAGCAAAATAAAACGATGGTATCCAAAAGATAGGCTGAATGTTTCGCTATCAACACTTCTGGTGTTATGGGTTGAGCTCCGTTGGAATGCATGTGCATGCGTCGGGGAAAGGCACATCACTTTCAGCATGCTGCATTCATTGACTATTCTCATAATCAACATGTCCAGCCATATGTTTATACAAGCAATGTTTGGTCTCCAACATTAGCACTTGAGGAATCACAGAAAGTTGTCAGGAAGAAAACAGGTCAGGCCAAGATAATCATTTTCTCTCCCTTTCTTGGTGGGAATGTCGTGGTCTGAACATAAATGGCCAACTGTGAAAAATGGAATTTTGCTAACAAAAATTACAGAAAGGGTGTTGAAATACAGCGGGGATCCCATCATTCATCACAAGAAGATATAATTGCTAGTCTTACTGATCAATGAGTTCAAACAAACACTTGATCATTTGGTGTACCTGCTCCAGCTGAGTTGACAGACTGGGAAGATGTGTCACTTGATAGTCCTGCATTTAATTGACTTGCTGAGCTGCCAGTGCCGGTTATCGGAGTAGCAAGGGAAGGGGTCAGCAAGGCAATTTCACATATCTGACCAGTGAACCCAGTGGGACACTGGCATGTGAACGTGTTAACTCCATCAAAACACCTGCCCTGATTACGACATGGTCGGGTGAAGCAGTCATCTCTGTTGACTGAGCAGTCTGCACTGGTAAATCCAGGAACACACCGACACGTGTAGCCAGACGCCTAGGAGAAAGTGCACCAAATTGCACTCACACCATGACCTCAGTCACAGTCGCTCATACTAAGTTGTCCAAAGATTTTTTGGCTTGACTACATCTGAGACATGCATATGGCAACAAATCAGAAGTCCATGCGTTTGAAAGTTTTCGAAACATCATCCCATCTATTATCCAACTTCCCTGCCATGGCCAAAATTCGTTGTTTTCCCTTATGAATATTACTGTTGAGTCTGTCCTGGCAGTCATTCTGTGGGTACACCAATGTGTTTACAGCAGTGTTGTACTACTGGTGGAGCAGCGCCATGCCTATTGCACTATAAAAATAAATTGGCTGGCATACAACAATGAGGGAGTGATGAGGTCATGAAAAGACTGTGGAAGTCCCAGCAGGAATATCTGATGCCGGTGACTTGACACCTGGAGACACACCAGCTCTTCCACTGTGGCAACGACTCTAAGTGTAACGCTTCTGTTCTGTTCAGATATGGTTCAGCTGGTGTTAAAATATGCCGTTTGACATGTGAAGGCGCCCAGTCATGATGTAATATAATCTATGATCAGGCACAGTGTTTGCACTTGTCAAGAGCTCCAATTTTCCAGCCATGGCATAACTTGATCTCTGCCTACATTACTTACCCGGTCTATGCAGGCTGCTCCATTCTTGCAGGGAGAGCTGGAACACTCATCGATGTTGGTCTCACAGTTCTGCCCCGTGATTCCTGCACAGATCAAAGAGAACGCAGAGACTCCGTTTTCACATCGCATTGCAACGCAAATAAAAAATGATAATCTTGGTGACTTCGCCTTGTTCTCTCTCCCTTCCTCGATCAATCTTTGTCTAAACCTAGGTTGTGCTTCAAAAATTGAATATAAGGCGCACCTTTCAGGAGCAATATTCTCATCATCGTTCTCCTGACTTGACTCCTCTTATCTCCTCCAGTCCTAGAAGCAAAGACTGATTGAATAGTACGGCACTTGTAAAGAGACTCCGAATGTATCTTATCATGCTGGGAATGTATCTTATCATGCTGGGCCTCACAAGTCTGTCCCGGCAAAGCAAGGCAGCATTGAAATAATGTCACAGCCCATTCTTCTTGTGAATTTTAAGGTGTCCGCCATGGCCAGGAGTCATTCATGGGAGTGGTATACCTGATGGGCAGGTGCATATGTAGCTTGCTATGCTGTCGACACAACTGCCTCCATTTTTACACGATGTTGGTGCACAGTCGTTGATATTCACTGAGCACGAAAGCCCAGTAAAGCCCACAGGACAGGCACACTGGTAGGCGTTCGCTAGGTCTGTGCACGTCCCACCATGCTGACATGGCCGTGAGCCACACTCGTCAATGTTCGTTTCACAGAAGGAGCCAGTGTAGCCAGAAAGACAACTGCATCTGAATGAATTGACCTGCAAAAGAGGGAAATTGATGGTTTTTATTTCACTTGCAGGATCACATAACTATCCATTTCTTGCATTTTTTATAATAGATCAGGACACCTTTCATGGCTTGCATTAGACATTTAAACTATAGCTGCACTGTTCACCTGAACAAACCCTCTTTCTTATTTTGCAGATGTTTCGCGGACTAGTTGAAGGGGGTCATAAGAATCAAGCTGGGACAGATGTACTCGCCCTAAATGAAATAATTTCAGAGGCCGTGGTGTTCAGTTGTGTTCAGTTTTATATCACCAGATTTATTAAGTACAACCAAGCAAGGTAAAGAAGTCAACAGATGGGTCGTTTTTTGAACCAAGCACATCTTGAAACTAAACTGAGGTCGGTCTCCAAACTCAGAACAGCGTTATCTTTGTGTCGAACTCACAGCATCCAAGCAGAATCCTCCATTCTTGCACGGTCGGGAAGCACACTCGTCCATGTTTACGTGGCACACAGTGCCGCTGTAGCCAGCTGGACAGCTGCACTGAAACCTGCTTCTGCCATCTTGGCATGTGCCGCCATGACGACAGGGAGAGCTCTGACATTCATCGACGTTGACTGAGCACAGCTTGTCAGTGAAGCCGCTAAAACAACTAAGCAGTACAAGAACAAAAAAGAAAAGATCTAGGAGATAAAAAAATAAAAGATCTAGGACATAACGAGAAAGAAGGATAAACATGTTCGAGCATGTCTTCGCTTACCCACAGCAATGTCTTGCTTTCAAATTCCCCAATTATTTTTCTCCAATGGATAGAGGTAAGACAATATCCAGAAATACAACTGAGAACCACACCCTGAATATTTCCGAAGATCACAATTACTTCTGTTGGCTTAACCGAGTCATGATTCAAGCCAGGAGTTCAGTAAAACAGTGTGTAAATTCTCCAAGGATTTACACATGCCAGATCTAAACACTTCATCTTGATTTGCATAGAGCTGAAATGTGTGGGCATAAGCCCACACCCTTCAGCTCTATTTTACATTTTCCCATGAAAAAAACTCGACAAAAGAAAAGAAACAGAGTGAGGAGAGGTTTGCTTTTGCTAACCTGCACTTGAAGCCTCCGGGATGATTCAGGCAAATTGCACCGTTCTTGCATGGCGAGGACGCACACTCATTGAAATCGCCGGTACAGGTGAAACCAGTTGTTCCTGTACACATACCGATGTTTGACTAATGTCGATCATGTTGATTTGTGCTTAATGTCAATCAAAATCAACGGATCAAGCAGATGTCTGTGATTTGACCAGGGCACGTCACAAAGGTAGAACGTACAAAAGACAGGTATACCTTTTCCCACTTGAAGATGGTTGAATCAATGACACAGGCTTGGGAAAGGGACACCGATATCTGTAGGCACTATTTTCCCTTGAGACTTGTGGCTACTCTTCAACATCTTGATTATCAGAAAACATCGTTTTTCTTATAATAGCACATACCTCACAAGGGGTTTTTCTTGGGGTTTGGAGGTTCTCTCCCAGAAATTGCTTTTCATTTTAAGGTGGCTAAACCCCTGAAAATTTAATTCTGAGCATTTTAGCAACTCCAGTACACAGCAATTTAATGTCAATGCTTGCATCCACTTTTCTTGTGAAGTCAGAGCAGAAAAACGTTTAATGAGTGTACATGTATTTTATGACACATACTTTCGATGTGATATTACAAAAAAAAATAGATTAGAAATGCAGCAGAGAGTTTAATTATGACAGCAAAAGTAAGGAATGGAAAGGCATAAATGTGTGTGTTTGCATGTGTGTGTGCACGTGTGTGCGGGTGATACTACCCTACCCTAGCCGCTGTAGGATTATCGCTCTTGGTGTGGTCGCGGGGCTCTTGTTCGTGTTTTTTTTTTCGTAATCGAAAGTTGGTGAACCAGGGGTGGTTTTTCTGCGCACATTACACAATGCAGGTACGCCACTGCCTCGTAAAAGGACCTCCTGCAAAAAGGATGTGAGGTGCTCTTGGATAAACGAAAGATATCTTCCCCAATCCAAATGACCAATTAAAGTGTTCTTTATCATTCTGAACAAAAGAAATTTTCATTTTGTGCCCTTCCTCGTGCTCTGCTGCCGACGATCACCATAATGCTGTTTTATTTTTCCTGCCACGTGGCCACAGCACAGCTGCCGCTTCCCCACAATTGTGTTCAATCGGTCGGAGCACTCTTCAGTTGAGCTGTGCACCCTTCATCCATCCACGGCAACCATCTCCTTTGAATATCCATGGCAACCATCTCCTTTGAATATGATTGTAAAACCACAAGCATTATAAGGTGGTCCTGGATGGTCTTTGGGGATGTTTCTACTACCCGCAGTTTTGTCCAAAATTTCATTCAGAAGTTCACCTTAGCCGTGTCCCACAAGCTATATATTTTCTGAAAGCTTATATTCAAGGGACTACTTTTTTTTTAAATCATAGGCGCCAAAAGTCACGTGATCGAAGCTATGACGTTACAACACTATATTCATCAAGATAATGACGGAAGTCAGAAATTTCGATTCATCTCCCCAGCCGTTTGCGCAGTCCCCCTGAACTTTTCTCCGTGGGTTCCTGTTGGTAAGCGACAAAAAAATCGTGTTTGGGATTTTTTGAAATTGTATCCAAACGTCAGAAAAGTCACACACAATTTTGGAGAGGTCACCCTGGGATTTGGTGAGCCATAATGGGATAACGAGGTCGAAACTGAAAAAAGACATGCTTCTTTTGCACTTGTTATGTACAACACGCATGCCAAAAATTGCCTCGATTCGCAAAGAGACGGCTACAGTGAATACAAATTTCTGACTTCCGTCATCGTCGTACTAAATACAGTGTTGTGACGTCATAACTTCAATCACGTGACATTTGTCGCCTCAAAATTTGCAAGAAATAATGCGTTGAATAATATATAAGCTTTCAGAAAATATATTGTTCGTAGGGTGGATAAGGTGAACTTCTGTTTGAAAATTTGGAAAAAAATGCAGGTGGTAGCAACATCCACAACGGCCATCCAGTACCACCGTAAAACCTATTTCAACGGCGCCCATTGCAAGATAAAGCAGAAGAGCTGAAGGAGAGATAAGTAAACCTTAAATGCTCTTTGCCTTCCCTTCCTCATTTTCTAGGTGGGTACCCTGCATCTGTCTAATTGATTACCTCACAATAAGGTGCTGGTGTCAGCTTCAGTTTACTGGAAACTATCAATATTTTCAAAAAAAATTAATAAACATCCTTTACTTTCTCAGCGAGTTTTGCTTACCTGGAGGACAAGCACACTTGAAGCCCGCAATCAGGTCGGTGCAAGTTCCGTTCTTTGCGCATGGCCGTGACAGGCATTCGTCAATCTCAACCTCACACCGTGATCCGGTCCACCCAAACGGGCAAGAACAGTGAAACTTGGCGATGCCATCGCGACATGAACCGCCATTTTTGCAAGGCGACGAGCTGCATTCGAGGATGTCCAAAGCACAGAGTGCACCTGTATACCCTAAGGAGTGGAATGTAAAGGAGCTTTTGTTTCACATGTTTCGAAATTGTTTCAGTTGCAACTCTCACCACTGATGAGAAGTGTTTGCATATCCATAAGCCTGTGCACCGACACATTCGCGCCAAGTTTCTGGTGGAAAGTCACATCTTAAGGCGACCATGGCAGGGAGGGGGTGAGAGTGGGCTGTAATTGATGCAAGCAGGCCTTCACTGTGAAGGCATTGAATCAGCAGGAGAATTTTGAAATTTGAGCAGTGAAACGTATATCTGGTTGAGTCTTCCGAGTAAGGTGCTTCGGTGACACTTTATGCCATCAACGGCTGCAGCACAAAAACTTGCTTTTACCCGTTACCTTCGCTTTAAACTCTAACGCAGAAAAACTCAGGTCTTTTCTTGCAACTGTTGACGCCGTTGTTGTCCACTAAACAGTTTGCTTGGAAATGTCAATCAGATACTCTTTCACCATCGGAGTCTCCGAAACGAAGTTTGTTGCATTGATTGAAGCACGGGAAGAAAAAATGTGGTGTGTTATGATCTCTATGGAGATAAGACTTACCCGCTGAACAAGTACACTTAAATGCGTTGACTTGGTCGATGCATTGGCCATGAACACAAGGAGAAGAGCTGCATTCATCCACATTAACATTACATGACTTGCCGGTGTAGCCTGTTGAACAAACCAACATTGTATAGAAAAGAGTTCAGCCTTTTTTTTTCTCCAACTGTCAAGGAGCCTGGCCACCCTGCAGCACACACCAGACAGCGGTGGTTATTGGTGGTGTAAATAAATAGTATGATAAATGGGAAAGCATTAGAAAATCCCAATGGATTTGTCTGAGGAAAAGCAGTAGAGAGATGAGGCCTGGGGTGAGGTGCGAAGTGTCGAGGTTTATAAAATATGAGATATTTTAAAAATCCACCTCCAGGAAATGAAAGGATAAAAAGAAGGGAAGCGATCGCTGGATTCTCACAAACTTAACACTCTTGAGAGGCAAGCTCCTATTTCAGGCAAAACCTAGGACCTTGTACTTGTACTTGTCATCGTGTTGATGACAATCTCAAAGAGAATTTTTTCACGCATAAACAGGAAATTGCTAACAACCACAGAGGAAATAGACAGAGGGATCTTGTTGGGAAGGGTACAATGAAAACATTGATTGAGGTATGGCGGGAGGGGGAAGCTGTGTATACTAAGAATCTACATACGGATGCGCAAGTGTGAAAGAGAAAGATGTTGCACAATAACAGGCCATTCCAGCACGAGTAGCACCTCTGAGGACTGGTCGAAGTCGAGACCGAGATGTTCCTGGTTGTCTTGATGCAAGGGCCTTATGATTGCATGTAAGGTGGTGAGATTATTCAACTTGATGACATAACCATGACACACTTTTCCTTGCTCTAAAACACAGGCACGCCTTACTAAGACCTCCGCTAAAAGTATCGACCTCTTCTATTTTACCCTGTCCTCTTTACCAGTATGCAAACCTGGACGGTTCAAGTCTAGATCTACTTCAAACCACAAGGAGCTCACCAGCCAAACAGCGACAAGTAAAAGCATTGACTCCGTCTGTACACTGGCCGCCGTTTTTGCACGGTTTTGGCTTGCAGTCATCAATATTCACCTCACACCGTGCACCTGTGTAGCCTGGTTGACATCTGAGATCTCAGAGAGAGAGGAAGATAGAGAGAACAAAGAAGTCTTGAAGAGAGAGAGGGAGGAGGGAGAGAGAGTGTGAGAGAAGGAAAGAAGAGAAAAAGAGAGGAGAGGGAGGAGAGAGAGAGGGAGATAGAGATAGAGAGGAAGAAGAGAGAAAAGAGAGACATATTCAAGTCGTTCACTGCCCACTGTTAGGACTCACAAGCATGTGTACTTGTTGATCCCATCCTTGCACGTTCCCTTGTTTTTGCACGGCGAGGACGCACACTCATTAATGTTGACTGAACAGGTAGAGCCCGTCCAGCCAGGGGAGCAAAGACATGTGAATGCTTTGAACTTGTCGGTGCAAGTGCCGGAGTTCTTGCATGGGTTGGGTAGGCAGTTGTTTTTGTCTGTTTCGATGATGAAACCAGAAGCAAAGATAGGAGACGAGAAATGTACGACAAGACAGGGATGAAGAATAATCAAACCACGGACGTGATCAAATCGAAAGTCAGAATTATGTTTCAGATAACTCTTTATGGAGCTTAAAGGAAGATGGCACAGCTAATCTGAAAATGCGTGAGGTTTTTTCCTGCGGGATCTGTAACATTACATGGTTAGATAGTAGCAGCGTAGCAAAACAACCCTGCCATGATTAGACTTGGAGTTTGTTTTGAAAGATATCCGATATCACCTAAACCCAGGAAGGTTTAAATTTGGAGTCAAATGTAAGAGCTTGGGAGGGAGGCGCAACGCATCAGAAGAAGGCACCCACATATCTTTTTTCAAACGGAGCCAATTATGTCTAAAAGAACGATTGATGCAGTTTGAGACATGTGGCTATCAACGAGAAGCCTTGACCAGCCAGCACAATATGGCCTTCCACTACCCAATTGCCACCTCATTTTTCAATTCATCAGCGAGATGGCTTGTGCACGTGTGTAAAAGGGAACACACTTTGATATTACCTTGGTAACAAACTCCTCCTCCACTCTTCCGGAGCTTGTACCCGAACCCACAAGACGACACACAGCTTTGCCCCTTCAGGTATTGTCCAAATGGGCACCTGAAGCAGTCTCCTGAAGGCTTCGTGCACTGCGGGCATGTGGAATCACACTCTGGGGAAGAGAGCAGCGAAACAGCTTGAGCCACTGAGGGAAGGGGTTTCCCCAACATCTGGGAAGGGGATTATGTACACTTCACTGCCAAAAAGCACTTCTCGCTTCACTCCTCTCTACTTTCTACTCTTTTCTCCGAAATGTATTTACTTCTAATGAGGTATGTGTATAGTGTCCGGTAAGAAAGCCTAATCAGTTCAATCAGCCCCTCTCAGGAAGTCATCAGAAATTTTCCTGCAGATTAAATTCCTGAAGAGGCCCAGGCGTTGGGACCGGTTTGCCTAAGGAAAAAAATACTAACACATCTGCCCATCAAAGACCATGTTTTCATTGTTTTGGACGTGAAACAAACCACTATGCTACTCAAAGAAGGTTAAGAACAGTAGTTCTTAGGACGCGAAGTGAGAAATGAAAAGGATGGTGTTAATTTTAGAAAACGTTTCGGCGTCGACACCATTATCAGTTTATTTGGTGCTGGGTCAGGACTGGCTGCGTGTTTTATAGGAAAGTTTGCATAATCCACTCGTGGGTGTAAGGTGTTACCGTTGCTGTGTGGGGTGATAAAACATGCATTTGGTTGGAGTCCGTTTCTATTCTGTGCATGGTATGATCTGTCAGTGTCTACTGCATGCGTTAGTAACTATGGTGAGCGAGTACTGCGTGCGTTCTAGGTGTGTTGCTGCATGCATGTACA
>JAOWAR010024026.1:0-13639 GCA_028571005.1 Clathrina lutea
TGTGAAACACTACGATGTGACTCGCATGTCGGAGCCTACGAATCGTAATGACCTGAGCTGGAATAAACTGATGAAGACTGAGAAGGAGAGGATGAAAGACAGAGAGAGAGATAAACACAGGATTTCGAACTGAAACCATCAATGAAACTGAAAATCTGCGGGAAGAAACTGAACCAAACAATTTTTTTTTCTTTCATTGATGGTCTCAGTTCGAAATCCTTGGGAATTAGTGGCATGTTGTGACAGCTGCAGAGGCGCCAAAGCAAGCCAACCATCATTTCAAAGAATTGCAGCTGAAAGCCGCTAGGGTGGTGCTCGAAAAAGATTGGTGGTCAAGCTGTTTTTCGTGGGCTTTGAATTCGCCCAGCCGAGGAAAACGTTGAATTGGCGCGGGATAGCACTGCCTAGAGAGGGATTGACACACAACGGTCAAGACACTGGAGTCAAGGACTAGGGCATGCAGGTCTTGCTGGGTTCGCCTTTCTGAGGTGCACATTCTTGTTTGAAGATCAGTTAGGGAATAAATGGCAGCGGAAGTGCATCAGGTATGATTGTAGTTAAGGACAGTTGGTAGTAGACCTGCTGGAACGCGTCTTCAAAGTCCGGGCGCAAAAATTCCCAGGTTTGAATGCGTCATGTTTTCGCGCCACAAAAAATGGACCCCGTGTACATGTGAGTGGGCCATGCTTCGGACGTAGTTTTCCCAAGAAGAGAACATCGCGGTTGTACCTCTGCAAACTACCAGCGAAACGGTAGCAGCAGCCATATCTTTTCGGGGTGGAAGGACTGTTAAGCTAGTGACGATGCGCGGAATGGCAGCAAGTTCTTTCCTCCCGGCTGTCGGCCTGTGATCAAGGCACAGCCAGCACGTTCCGCAACAACCATTGCTCACGAGCTTATCACACAGGCGCTTCAAGGGTCTGAACCTTTCCGGTTGCCACAGTACGAGGCGAAACAATGGGCGTCCTTTGGCGAAGACCAAGCTACATCAACAAATCGCCAGCGAAAACATCAAGTAATCTAGAACGCACACGCGAGTCAAAAGTAGACCAGCGCAATACAAATCAATGCGACAAGCCTCTGCTGGCGTGGCAAGTGTACGTGCAAGCGCGGCCTGTCCGCTATTTTCTAATAGACACCATTCCTCTAGACCGGCATGAAGAATGGCGAGGAAAGGAGCAATCACATCTGACTAACTTCTTCGAATGGGTAAAGTCAGGCAGTTACAGTGGCCGGCCACCGCGGCGTTACGAAAACCCTCCATAAGTCGCTCTTACAGCCCTAGGTGGTGATAGGACTGAATATACATTCTAGTTTCATCATTCATCATTTCATTCATTCATTCATTCCTCGCGGTTGATGCGTATTTTCCGCTTCCACCTGCGTACCTGGTAAGTAAGACCTCCAACCGACGTACAGAACTGAGCTGAAAGAAATAAAAGTGAGGTCGTCATTTTTCGGTGTATTGGGTGACCACTGTCTCATTCTTCGTGTAGTGGACAGCCTACGCGTTTCCTGAAGATGCAGGTTGTCTGCTGCTCTGGAACTCCTACTAGTAGAGAAACACCGAAAAATTGGCGCAAAAATGTTTGTAAGGTCTAAAGTAAGCCTGCTAACGTAGTGTTCATCTCTCTGAAGGTTTGGTGTTGCGAGAGTTCCCCATTTTGGGTCTTTCCGCGCTCAAAATAGTTCATGAATACAAGGATCAATTACTCCGACCACTGCCCAAACTTATTACGGAGGAAAAGAATATTCATCGAAAGTGGAGCTTGACCGGCCGACCCAGTGCTATTCTTTTCAAAACAACAGTCGGAATCATTCCACCTTCGGGAGTAAAACTTCAGTTTGATGGAAGGATTCAACACTTCACAGCGGCAATTGCTCGCCGTTTCAGGAAACGTCTCGCCTTTAGGGTTCACCTCTGTGCCGTCTGCAGCTATGCCCTGGAGATCGTTAATTGCTCGGTCCTTTGCTGAGTGTGTCTTTTTACGTTTTGATGCGATATGACACTTCAGTCAAGGAGCCAGTCTTCCCACTGACTTGTGTGCCGCGCACATCACAAAACAAACGTCCTCCAGACTCATTCCTGTTATATTCACAAACTAATGAAAACTCCTTTTCTTCGGTTTGGTTGACCACCCGCTACGTTCCCGCTTCCCTAATCTTGTTTGGTTCAAAGATCGCAGAACACTTAAGTTTGTTGCAGGTAGGAGAGCCTATAACAAGGTAGGCGCTACTTCTGCGGCAACGTCTTCAAGGGTGTTTGCAAAATTTGTGTATCTATCATTCTCCTCAACGTCAGAGCTGGCTCCGCTCTCTGAAGACGACGTCGTTTCACGAGTATTATTTTACGTCATGCGTGAGCAAGTACAGCTCACAGACGACCACAGCGATAATACAGTACTGGAAGCCACTACCACGCGCTTGCAATTTTTCATCGAACCTGAGAACAACTCTCATGCAAGGAAAACACGAGGAACAACATGGAAAGACAAAGAAGAGAAGGCCAAGAAAAGAAAACACACTGAGAATCACAAACAACAAAAAACACCACAAAGCAAAACTACCTACAAAACTGTCAAGCTGGGAGATCCCAGGTAGGAAACATCCTCACCCAAAGTCAGATGGTTACGGACCAGCCTCGTGTTGTATGTCCACAACAATATATTATGCTCAGCCAGGTTCTGGAGAGCTCGGCCAGTAGAAAGCTCTCATGCAAGGTGTTGACGCCGCACCCCGACCAAAGAATTTCCTTGCAGCACGTTGCCACCGCGCAACACCTCAGTTGGCATGACAATAGGCTATTGCTTTTTCTTTTATAAAGTGCTGTTGGAGCTAATAGTGCGTCTCAAATCTACAGTTAGCGCTGAAGTTGTATAGCTCACTTTCAATGCTGGCGCTACATTAGCAGTTCAAATTCTACCAGGCGAAAACAGCGACCGCCGGAGGACAGAAACGGAATCGGTCGTCAATGAAAGTCAGCAATCGCCTCCATTTAACATCAGAGAGAAGGTCACTCGTAGAAGTTCTGATCAGCTACGTGGTCGAAGACGGCCGGTTGGCCGGGAACGTCACCTGACCAGATAGTACTCTGTGCTGCTGGCAACTCGAAATTCTTTTCAAATGGCTTCGACAGGAAAGATTCTGCTTCTCCTTACAGTCAGCGCAGGTTGTTCCTTGGCAAAAGCAGAAGGTAGGTCAGGCTTGTCCAGCCGATGCTGCTTCGCACTAGAAAACATCTCTCCCCTTCTTTGCTTCTTCGTTCCTTTCAGACTCGTGCATGGTGAAGTGGCTCGAGCTTTCCGGAATTCCTCGCAATTTCAGCCGGATCTACGAGAGGCGCATGAAGCGCGTCATGGCTGACGAAATCTCCCTCAACGACCCGGTGTCAAAGAGATTTTTACCGCTGCTCCTGACTGGACATCCAAGCCACACCCCGCGTTTCCTGCGTTGCATAAGTACGCAGTGAGAAGATAATGCAGGGACCACTGACTGAGAGTGTGTTTATTTTTCACGCCAGGGGATCCAATCTCTTTTTTTTCTTGACAAGCACTCCAAGCTCTTTGAACTGTTTTAATGTACCTTAGCCGGTTTTGTGCGTGCGTTGGGTTTTGCATATTTCTTCCAATGCATCACTGGAGCTCCCTCCCGCTCATTTCAATTCTCTAATGGCTGGCTATCCAGATCCTTTCCTTCTGACCTACAGATTCGTTTTGCTCTGAGAGACTGGCAAGGAATAGGGACCTTTCACTTACGCCTTTTTTTTTCATGGAAATCACCAGTAGAAAGTCGCCAGTAAAGGAGCGCCACCCGGGTACCCGTTTCGGAGTGTCGAAACCTGTGTAGAGACCACGGCACAGATTTCGACAAAAGTATAACCCACCAAATTAAACTGTTGTCGAGTGGCTTGATGTCTCTCTCATATTTCTCTCTAAGTCATCTCTATAATATATATTACCTCTGTCTCTCTCTCTCTCTCTCTCTCTCTCTGTCTGTCTCTCTCTCTCTCTCTCTCTCTCTCTTATTTGAACTTAATGGCAGCTCAAACGGAATGGTAAGATTTTTTCTTTCCCCTCTTCTTCCCTACAATTTCACCCTTCGACGACGGTCTAGTGTCTGCTTACCAATCAATGGCAAGATCGCGGATCTCGAGAGTAATCTATCGCAGGTTCGTTTTGCGTGGTTGCCACCTAGTGTAGTTGCGCACTGTCTCAAGCAATGGGTAGACCTAAGTTAGAGAAGGCCTTCATCAGAGACTTGCAGTGACCAAGCGTTTCCGACACAGCAAAGTTCCATGACAGTTTGGCTTGGATAACGCGGAGGGAGCTGATAAAGCTTGTCGGAGGTTGAAAGAGTCCAGACAAGAAAGTAACCTCAGAAAACGTTTCGCAACACGGGCTTCCCCAGTTTGACAAAAACCAAAACGACAAGTACGCGGAATGTATGCTCGAAACATTCTACACAAGGAGAAGAGAGGAGGCTGTAAGGAGAGAGTTCAAAAGATAACCGTAGTCTACGAAGGTGTTACAAGTACTATATAGTAAAAAACAGGCTGAGCAAACATACCAATGTGTAAATGCATAGGTATAGGAGGGAAAGGTTCAGAGGGACACGTGTTACATTATGAGTATAACCACATTATCCGGCCTTGGGCCGGCCCAGAGAATACTTTTGCTGGCCTTCTGGTTCACGGTTTAAAAGGAAAAAGCTTTCTTTCTGGAAGACTTGCAATTTTGGTTTTTGATTAATCTTCTGTCAATTCTTGTCGTTCTTCTTATTCTTCCTTAAATAATTCACTAACAAAGTGTTTTGCTCTCTTTCTCTGCAGCGGGTTCGACTTCTAAATGCGTGATCAACTCTCCGTGTCGATCCGGAGGAAAGTGTCTCTTCAATCAAACCACGAAGTCATTCAAGTGCAAGTGTGCTCAAGGATCGAGCGGAGAGTTCTGTGAAGAAGGCAAGCGGTATATTGGAAGGCAAACGTACTGAGAAGAAATGCAAAAGTCCTTTGCAGCATTGAATACACTTTCAAGTAAGGGCTGCGGCCAGCATCACAGCGAGATTGCCAAAAGAAAAGAAAGGTTACTATTTGTAGTATTATGGGACCATCGCAACTCAGTGAGTTTTGCCGGTTATATAGTTTCACCCAGATTTGGCCACGAGGATTGACACGTACTTTCGACTTGGCTATTTGAGTCCAAGCTTTGGTGCCCACCTACCTTGCAATTCTCAGCTCTAACGTAATTAAGAAGAGCCCCACATGCAAAGTCTTTCAACTTAATTGGGAGAAGAATGTGGTTCCACCTACTGTGAAAACCTAATGGGCCTTCAAAGTGGTTGAAATGCTGTCTTCCCAGAATCCACTAGTCCGTTCAAAAAATACATGGAGAGTCTCTCTCAGTGAAGCCTCATGTGCACAGCCAATCAGGCCCTTTCCCAAGACTTCATCGCATCTATGGTCATATTGATTTTTTTCGACACTTTAGAGTCATCAATCATGCTAAAATCACATGTTTATTCTGGGGAAGGGCTGTACTTATTTGCATAACGAGAGAGGGGATGACAGCTCGAGAAAACTTGAGAGTGATGTCAGAAAGAAGGAGTGGGGCATGCAAGACGGCAGAAGCTTTTTGTAGACCATGTCTGGTTGTGACTCGGCTGTCTTTCCGATATTTGCTCTTCAGGCTGGCTGAACAGTGGCTTGTTCTCTGCTATTAGGTCTCAGGTAAGTTGTAACATCTATGCTCCATCATTCACAACCCTTGGCCAGTCTTGCTTCCTTCTACCACGACTGTTATGCCACTGGATAATTTTGGTGTTCAGTTAGAGAGAGAGAGAGCAGAAAAAGACTGACCAGGAGCCCCTCCTTTTTTTATTTGTCAGTTGAGAGAAAGAGAATATGGCCCGGGGCATTGGTTATGCAGACCAAAAAGGAACGTAGAGAAATCTTATTATCAGGTTCTTATGAACCGAAAATGGTTCCACGTGTGATATGACTGTGTGTCAAATAAAAAAATTGTATATAGTTGTGCGTGTGTTTCTAGGCATTTTTTTATATTTCGTGATTGATTTACTTAAATGAGATTTAGACGATGAGGGGAATATTGCGATCAAGAAGTAAAAACAATACCACACCAGTTTTCCACTTTCTTAGGGGTCTAGATTTAAACCATGAAGTGCAGCAACCATTCAAGTTCAAATCTTCACCCAGAAGACCATTTTATCCACAAAATAAAGTATATATTTTCCGAAAGCTAATATTCATAGGATCAATTTGATGAAAATTTCTCGGAACAAAATGTCATGGGATCGAAGTGCCTGGGAGTTTTCAAAATTGTCTCCGAACTTAAGAAGCGTCAAAGTCAAGGTTGAGGGGTCACCCTGATTTTTGGTGAACAATAGTGGGATAACGAGGATGACATTGAAGAAAGTGAGACCATTTTGTTTATGTCGCTTAGTCGCAGGCCCTCACTGCGAAAATTCCAGGCCGGTTGAGCAGATGGCTGCGAAGACGAATCCAAATTTCTGACTTCAGTCATGTACATGCTGAATATGGCATTGTGATGTCATAACTTCGATCATATGACATTTAGCTTCTAAACGTTTTAATAAAGTTTATCCTTTGAATAAAACTTTCAGAAAGTAGATACTTTGTTGGGTGGACAAAGTGAACTTCTGGGTGACAATATGGACATCGTCACTTGTAGTAGCAACATCCTCGGCAACCATCCAAGACCAGCTTAACACCATAGTGAAGGTGGTAAGTTGATCATGTGTGGGACAACATCTACACTATAAAGTCCATCACTATAGCAACGAGGATTGTCGGGGTTGTAGTGATGGAGTATTCAAGTGTTGTCCTGTGCATGGTTGTCTTACCATACTCAGCAATATAATTTGCACAATATTGTGTATAGACAGAAAAGTGGTGAAGCTCAGCTGGCATGCCTTCATTTCAGTGTTTTATGGAGACTCAGATTAGCATTAACAGATTTTGGTGAAACTATGTGCTAACAAGAAACTACAGAAGCATGCAAAAGTTCTGTTTTATTGGAGGAGGAGCTTTCGTCTTGATGCACAACAATCCCCGCGGGCCGGAAGGCTAGAGCTTTCTGTTCTAACCTGGTTCAGGACCTATTTGAAGACAGGCCTTCATTTCGCTGGCGTCACCGTGTAGATGAATGATGCTGCATCACCGCATTTAAACTACTAAGCCTGTCCTGCTGTCCATGTGTCTCCGCCTGAGTACAGTCTCTGCCCGCCAAATACACATTCTGTCTAAACTTGCTAAATGGAAGTCAACCAAGCCTTTCTTCTTTGCTTGCTCTGCTATTAATAAATTTGAAACAATCTTCCAAGCACATCCGAGAGATTAAACCCTCCCCTCAATTCAAGGCATCCTCAGAGAAATGGGGGTCCAGTTCTTAATTTGACCCTTACCACCCTACAACTAGAAAACAGCTAGAAGCCAGCTCACATACGTTGTTTGTTCATGCACACCAAACTGTTCTATCTTCTTTAAATTCGTTTAACTTGACTGTCATTGTGAATGGTGAACCCTCAATTAGAGGTGTTCTCCTCTTTAAGGGGAAACCCCAAATGAGAACTGCAGTTCATAAATGCCATTCATTGTAAAGTGGGTACGAGACACCTCTGTGCAGGTATTTGAATAAATACCAGTCAGGGCATCATGCATGAGTCTCTTAAATACATCAGCTCCATTGACCATTCAGGCATTCCGGAAAGAAATAGCAAGTCTTTCTGCCTTAAGCACACCATCCCTGTTTTTATAAATAGCCGAAACATACATTATGGTTTGGAGTAACTCCTCTTGGCACCTTCCATGATACCCAATGCATTTTACTGCAAATGCATCTGCATGCCAGGTACATGTGGCCTCTGTATTAGCACTTCCAAAAGGAGAACAGGATCACCACGATGCGGGAAACATGTAACAATGAAAGTTCACCTCGCAGTTGAGAGTTGGATGTATGTAATTGACATGCAGTTGAGAGTCGGATGTATGTAATTGACATGCAGTTGAGAGTCGGATGTATGTAATTGACGTGCAGTTGAGAGTCAGATGTATGTAATTGACATGCAGTAGAGTAGTTTTGATCACAACACTCCAGCTGTGCTTGCGGATGATGCCGTATGTTTGAGCCCGCCCCAGCCTTTCTCTCTCACATTAAAATAAAGACCCTAGTAGCTTTGGCTCTCTCTCTCTCTCTGCTGCCCCATCGCCCGGAACTTCTAGCTATGAGTCTGTCGACCATGGCCCCACCCATGCCCAATATTCAGAGTTCAACCGCCAAGTAATAGCCAACAAAACGAACAAGGGACGGAAGAGTAATTGGTGAGGTGCACTAAATGTGTACGACAAAACTTCTCTTTACAGCCATGCCTTTCAGCTTGCTCAAGTTCTCATTCGACAATGGAAGTCTTGAACTCTTTCCCTGTGAACTGTGAAACAAGTAATGTTAGCGAACTCTGAATCTGGAAGGCCTGATAACATTACACATGCATGTACCATTGACTGTCGCAGTCCTGCAGTGTTTTTTTTTTTTTAATCTGTTTTTCTCTTCCAAACCAACATAGTAACTTGTATCTGGTGTCTTTTTGAAAGTGATTAAATATTTAATATGTTGTACACATCAATTTGATATGTCTGGAGGTCTGCCCTTTACAGGCCAACTGCAGGATTTTAATTTTTTCTCATCCCCACTTCATTCCTTGTCAACATGATCAATTGAGAACAGATTGCCACAATGCAGCTACAACTTGAGCAACGTCTCAATCAGCGGGTGGAGGAGCTGGTGGAGCAGAACAAGCTTCTCCTCATGGCCACATTGAAATCGCCTCTTACAGGTATCTCATCACCCTTGAAGCTCCGTCTCACTCTCCTACCTTACTAAGACTCCTCCCTTAAACAAGTCAAATTGAAGTGGAATTTATTTTTGAGTATGGACTAAAGAACTATCTGCACTTTCACTTCAGAGCAAAGCAGAGAAAAACGTTTTGCAAGAAAATTAGACAAAAAGTCAAAAGAATTACAATCATCTTATGTTCACATGAGCAATCGACATTGCAAGGAAAAGTCTTGTCTTTCAACTGACAGCGGAGTTAAATGCCAAAATGCCTCGACCATCCTTCCTAAACCTCATTGTCACTTTCAGTGTCTCTCCTTCAAGAGTATTATAGCCTTCACATGTTTATTGTAACATACGATTGACGTCAACAAGGTCCATCGTATCACTGTTTAATCTACATCTCAATAACCTTGTACCAATTCAGCACACCCTAACAAGCATCCAATTTTCTGCAATTCCTGCAACGCAGTATTAAGCAAATGTTCCTGTTTGACTCTACTTACTCGTGACAAGTTTCCTGGTGACTCTCTCGTGGGCTGATATGACTTGACCTAATGCAAAGGTTGCACTTTCGGAAAATATACTTTAAGAAGTGTTTTCATGTCATAATTTTGTGTCAAAACAGGCACAAGGACTTGCACAGATATGGCAAAGAGAATGGCGTCTGTATTCAACCTGACGGCTCTCACAAGCCATTTCAAGGTGTATCTCGATCCGGATGGAGCAGGTGGTGTTCTACCTTTTCCTGTCCATTGTGTGTGGAACAGCACACAAAAACGTATGCTGACCATTGTACACCATAACAGAGAAGAGCGTACTCATGTCCATGGATACAGCAGCCCAGCTTCATACAAGGCCCCTCTTGTTTACCATGGTGCTTTGAGGTCTCAGGTGACAGCTCTTGTGGATACCTCAACCAGCTGCAAACAATTCATCAAGTATGAATGTCATGATTCACTCATCACCTATAGTGGTGGGTCATATGCTTACTGGCTTAACCGTGCTGGTGAGCAGATGCCGCATTGGGGAGGAGCTCGGCCAGGGTCAAACTCTTGTCACTGCTATAAAACACGATCGTGTGCTGGAGGTAGTTCACACAGGTGCAACTGTGAAGCGAATGACGCTGTCTGGCGAAGTGACGAAGGCTATCTCACTGACAAAGAAAACCTTCCCATAACAGAAGTACGTTTCGGAGACACTGGTGGCCAGGCAGAAGGATACCACACCATAGGGCCTCTTATTTGTGTCCAAGCCTGAAGCATTGTGTAGGGAGTGGTGAATTTTACACACAATTGCTCCATGTGGATTTTGGCAGTTGCATCTATCCTGCAGATCAGAATAATGTCAAACCTGAGAAATGCACAGTAGGCTTACATTCCATCACTCTTGTCCTTTCTTGCTTGACATCTTTGGCATGCATCTTAAAATGACACCTTTGTTCTTTTACTCATTCTTGCTTCTAGGAGAGTGTTTCTTGCCGCTGTAGAGACAAGCTTGTTTTGCCTTTGATTTGACTCCTACCAGTAATGGTGGACAGTGCCTTTCCAGAATCAGATTGTCCTTTTCATGTTTCATTTTTTACACGGAAACTTGTTCTTTAATGGTGATAATCTGGGGAGGCAGTGTGTGGGAGTTTGTTTAACGAGATGCACACGCTACAGCACTGTGCAGAAAACCAATGCCCATGACGTATTGGTCGGTTTTTCAGGTCAAACAAAATGGTGCAATTTGGAAATGGAGAGTCTGCAACCCAATTCATCTTGAAGAGAAGTGTGAAAACTGACCCCTCCAAATCGGCTCGATATATTTTTCAGTAGCGCAGGGTAAGCACCATGCTACGAGAAAGTCCAGAGGAGTGAGAGAATGGCAGAAATGCGAGGACAAATCGGGTGTGAAGTCTTGCTAAGATCCAAGTTTTTTTGTACTCTTTATATAGTTGCACGTATTTTTATTCGAAATGTTTTCTGTGACGGCACTGTCATTTCGTTTACAGTAAGAGCAAAGCAAATCTACCGCTCCGGCAAATGATTTGATTATCTCCCGAGCAGAGCGAAGACGACAAGCATGGAGCTGGTGACTGAGCACAAGCCGGCAAACAAAGGAAACGAAACAAACTCTGGAATTGGAAAAGTTTGCCCTCCACGCATGGACGTATCGGGAAAAACAGTGGCTCGTGAATACAGCTCTGTAGAGGTGCCAAAGCAAGCCTATGACCACTGAAAAATACAGCTGTATGCTATGATGGCCCTGCTCTATTACCAATTATACTTAAGAACGGTGCAGAGCACCGAAACATATCCCCAAGAACCACTTCATTTAACTCTGGAATCACTGCATACTGCATAGTGCCAACACACAGCCAAGTTTCTCTCCTTCTCATCGTGACAGTCAGTCGAAAAATGTCACTTTCCTGAAGTGAGAGCACCTGAGTATTCCAACTGAGTGAACTGTGGTGGTGCATGCGGGTGTGAACAATTGCTAAAGGAACAAGCCCATTTGTTTACTTAAGTCAGGCACGTAACCGGGAGGGACTGGAGGGGGCTTTATATTAAAATCCCTAGCCTCCCTAGGGGGTCTGGGGGTATGCCCTCTGGAAATTTTGAAAAGCTCAAGTCCCAAAATACACATTTTGGTGCATTTTCAGCCTCACAAGGTTCAATCCAAAGGAACATTTCTCAGGACTCACAAAAGTATTTTTGGCTAGAATACAAACAATAATACAGTATCATGTTGTCACATGTATAGGGTAGTGTCTATGTACATGCTTGTTTTCACCACCAGGCCAAGTGTCAATGACAGGGCTCAGCGATCAGGTGATGATTCACCTGGGATTCCTTTGAAAGAATCACTCCATGACCTCTTCTTGTCCAGTGGAGATGAGGAATAGCCATGGACATGCATTAAAGCAAGCCCACAGAGACGCTCGTGACCAATCGTGCTCCTCAATTAGATTTAGAGACGACTTAAAGCACTGATTTATCGCTCACAGGAACATGTTGTCACTGGCCAACTGGCAATCAGCTTTACTGGCCTATCAATTCCCGCACACATAGACGAAGCTGCAAATTTGATGGCTTCCTGAAGGGTAGACAGCATGTCTTGAGGGCTTGTATTTTTCAGGAGTGCCTGCCGGCGCCAGTGCTATAACTCAGCTTGGATGATAACTGCATTGTAGTCGGTAGGTAGGGCACTGGATTGTTTGAGAGCAAATTTCAGGGCTTAATTCCTGGCCTTGGCAGGATCCTTCATAATATCGCTGGAATGAGCATCATGCCCTTGGTAGCAGCTTGTTGCAGTGGAGAGAAATGCTTAGCCATGTGGCTCTTCCGCTCATCCAAGAGAAGGGCAGTAATCGTTCTCCTCCAGTACACCGACACTGATTCTGCAGGAATATTGCCTTAGTTCTGCTGTCTGCCGCATGTTCTGCGCTTTGATGGCTCAACTTGTGCTTCTTCAGCCATCTTCAGAACGTTAGCCCACCATTCGTCAAGTGTAGCTTAAAAGTCTTCACGGGCTTTGCCTATTGCATCACCAACGCGATCCATCTCCATGTATGCCTGGCAGATGTCCTTGCTTGGTCCCTACCGACTGATAGTGAGGATATGCAGCAGAGTCATGACCTTGGATGTGGTGATGAAGTCTACAATCTAGGGGAAGGAAGTGACCGATGTCAGAAGACTGGAAGCATACGATGCTGTACCAGTGTGCCACTTGGCTTCTGATCACTCGTTGGCTCCAAGACTCATGTCTTCCAACATGCTGAGGAAAGCAGGGTACAGCTCTTTGAATGTTATGAGAGCGTCATGCGCCTCCAACCAGCGTGCTGGGCACAAATCAACCAGCTTATACTTCAAACAAAGTTTTTTTTCTCCATTCCCGATCGGCACAGACCGGATTCGAACCTGCGACGAAACGGCGCCTAGCCGAACGAAAATCCCGGTGTCAGCTTATACTTAGTGGGTGAAATCGTATCTCCCATCTCCTCATCGCAGCTTTTAGAGCTGCGTGGCATTTTGGTGAGCCTCTCAAGAAGAGGCACAGCTGTTTCATTACATCCCACATGTTGAGTACTGGCTGCACATTCGTCATTGTCATAACAGTAAAGTTCAGATCTAGAAAGGTGTGAAGCACAATGAAAATAGAGGACCTCTAGTTGCTTCTCCTATATAGCTGCAGCACAACCATTTAGATGCCTGGCACATTGCTGGCGCCGTCATACCCCTGACTACGTAGCTTCTCTACTCTGAAGCCTACTCATCCAGGTGATCAAAAATTGCCAGCCAGACCCCGGCCTCTGGTGCCGGAATCACATTCAGCAAAGCCAAGAAACTCCTCTCGTACGCAACAGGCCTCATCAACAGATCGGAGCACAAGAGCGATTTGCTGCTTGTTGGAGCAGTCACTGGCTTCGTCAGCGAGGACAGAAAAGAATGGTGTACTCTTAATTTCCTTCAATACTGTCTCACGTACAACTTCACCGCAACACTCGACAATTTCATGTTGTATCTTGGCAGACCTGCATGTGACACAATGCGCACCTGTGCCTTGCGACACATGGAAATTATGGTCAACTGACCTATCGCCTGCCTGAAATCGAAAATCCAGCAGGGCTAGGAAGTTGCCTGGGTTAGTGTCTGGCCGTTTGTCTGGGTTAATCGTTTTATTTCAAACAAGGTTAAGGTAAGAACAGTAGTTCTTAAGACGCGAAGTGAGGATTGAAAAGGATGGTGTTAGATGAGAACTTAATTCTCATCTAACGCCATCCTTTT
>JAOWAR010024136.1:0-13635 GCA_028571005.1 Clathrina lutea
GGAGTGGAGAAAGTTAGAGAAAATCAGACAACTGTTTAATTGCCGGTTGATATTGTTCTAAGTAAGGGGTTTAATTGCGCGGCTCACATTGCCAATGCTGACTGTCAATGCGATACTTGCACAGTCCATGCTAGGCACCGTCACTCATCATTGGCAATTTCATTATGCAATTTGAGCTATTTTCTCATGCTTGGACGCAGTGTAAACCGATCAGCAGATTTCAGGGACATGTTCAGTATTAAATACTTTTAACCATAGCCAGCCCTCATAATCGCTTTTAGAAATTTACACCCAGAAGGCGTGCGCCGATGTGGAAATGTGTGTGTTCAGAAGGCGCAGTCTCCGAGCAGATCGATCGATATCAGATGGTACCAGCGAGTTTGATCGGCGCGAAATCTACTTTGCGCGCAATCCCTGTGATTACCACAGTCGTTTTCGTCAGAAACTCTGGGAGTGAAGGTAACTGAAGTGAAGGTGAAGGCTTAGGCCAGCGAAGACAGTTGGGGATGTGATGTTGTAGTGAGCCAGCGAAGTGCGCTCTTGGCGTGCAAGGGGCGCATCGCTCGATTGATAGACTCTCCGCCTGATCGAAGGCCGTTGCAAGTGGTGGAACGCTGCAGGTGAAAGGCAGTGGGTGTGCGAAGCCAGGAGCGGGCGTGAGAAGGCTGCAGATAGAGATAGACTGCGACAGAGCTCGAATGAAGGCAGAAAAGCGAAGCTCGATCGATGACTTTGATTCCGAAAGTATAATGGTCGATATATCCCATCAATCCGGGTTGCTTGATTTGTAGACATCACGCGAAGCCTAACTTGATCAAACACAGTCAAACATTGTCGCATGTGTGCAACAATGAGTTTCTCCATATCAGTGTTGCAACTGATACCTTAATACTTTAAGGTCCTTCAGCTGTTTTGACCTATTGCATAGGTCTTCAGAAGCCCTGCAAGATCTCAAGTTGTGCTCAAAAGACAACTCGAGGACTTGCACCAGTTAATGCTGTGCTCATCTGAAGGAGCGACTGATAATATTATTGATGTTGAGTAAAATGTTATCGTTTTTAAATGTCTAAGCTAATGAATCCTTGCGCAATATGTACCGTGCCTTCCTCTTTTGTCAAGTATTTTCAGTTAAATCTCTCTCTAATCCCACCCGCCCTCCCCAAGAGACTCACGGAGTAAGATTCTGTGTTTCTGCAGCAGCAACCACATTGACCCACACCGGTACCTTGCATGCCTCAAAGCAATATTTGTCTCATTTAAGGCTCTGGCCAGAAGGAAAACTTATAGACTTGATTTGAACGAAACGAAGAACTGGCCAGGCGAGGAAAAGGGAAAGTTAGAAAATAGAAAATAACTGCAGTGACCGTGTAAAAGCTGGATTTGTAGGAGCTGCTAAGCACATGGAAAGACTGCAGATGAGGCTATGAATGCAATGAATGCATTCATCAATGAATATATCAGCAGGATTCTAACAATGTAATAAAAAAACCTTATGCTCGAAGCACTGAGCAGAGTATTGGCAAAACATGAGAAATGTTCACGTTGTGCAAAGAGTACAAGTGACTGGCTTGTTATTCTGGTACGGTGGACAGACAAAGCCATACTCGGCAGTGCAATCTGCACTCACCGTATGTAAACTATCCCCAGTTTGGGCGTGTGCAAGGCTGGGAAGTGCCTTCCATCCACACAGACGTTGTTTCCCTGGTTATTGGTGTAGTAGTCGGGGTGGCGAATAGAAAGCCGAAGTTCTTGCGTGTCCAGCCTTGAGAACAATCATTGTGAGCTGGAACTATGATGGTGTACGTACGCACCTGTGCTCGACACATTGCGCAGGTGATGTTGCGATCCTGCACAACTGCATTTCGAAAGTTTAAAGCATTAGCGCCCTGGTGCTCTGCCCCATAGATCCAAGCCCCACCAGCACTGCCCACGTGGGGAACATACTGAGGATTGAATGGCAAGCATGAGGAGATTGGCTCAATTCCCTTTGTGGCTAAGGTGTGGTCCAGCAAGGAATCCTTTGTAGATCAACGCAGCTGCTGGTGGACAGTCATTATTTCCCCAGCGATCGAGTGTAGGGCGCCATTGGACAGGCAATCAGTTTGAAATGAGTTTTTTGTTTAGGTGTACACGGTTACTTAAAGTGTTACTCAAACAGTGTCAAGGTGACCAGCCATGTTATAGATAATGATGAGCTAGTTGCCATTCTCAGCACGTGTGAAAAGCAGGGATTAATGATCAGCAGCCCTGCCTCATCATGACTAAGAGCAGAAAAGGCTAATTTTCTGACATTTCGATATTCCCAAGATAATTTCAAAGATTTGGGCAGTTCAGAAGAAACTGTCGTGAAAATACATCGCCTGCATGTCGCTCTGTGTATGCGCATGTGTATTGCGGATATACTGTACAGACAGTCTGCATTCTAAGCTAGCCTATTTCATGACCATCCAAGACATATTGTGTAATCAGACAAATGTTTCCAACACCTGTTCAAGGACGGGAAAAGGAAAAGGAGACTGTTGACAAAAGTTACATTCTCCGCATAAATGTGATTTTTCTGTCTCACCAACGTTGCTGATTGCGGCTCGAAGTTCAGCCATTTCAGTCTCGAGAAGAATCAGCTTTTCTTGGTCAGAAACTCCTTGAAAGGACATGCCTTAGGCCATCCAGTCCGGACTTTTGGGCCGCAGTTTCGCATTCGATATCAGAGTCTACGCACCTAAAAGCTTCGACCGTGCACGTGCATGCATGGATGCCGTGGTACGGCATTGCATGCGTTGCATATGCATGGTCGATGCGATCTTGCGCGCGCTAGATACATCGATTCGGGATGACATCAACATTCAGAACGAAAACCAATCAGCTGCCGGGAATTTCTTCGCAGAACTTATTCGCGAATCGGCCCAAAAGTCCGGACCGGCCGACCTAAGGTGAGGACAATGAAGAAGACACGAGAAGATAAAGAGATAAAAAACGGTCTCTTTTAGCTATATATAGATTATAGAGTATAGGTACCAAGTTTATCCACCGCCATCAGTCGGTGCGTATGCACGGCCACGTGTAGGTGAAGCACAAATATTAACATGATTAATGTCACAATCAGCGTCAAGAACGTCACGTGCTTGCGGTTTTCCCGCAGTCTTGACGGCTGACTCTAAGTCCGCGAAGCGCCTCGGAGCTGGATCGATTATCAGCGCCGCTGATCAGCGCTAGCGCTCATCATCGGAAGCCTCAATACAATATAGCCTGCATGAATACGACATTTTCTCATCAGTCCAGATCGGCCCCAAAGTTGAGTTGTGAACTTTTTTTTGCGCGGTGAAGACTAGGAGGAAGCAAAAAGCGGAGAGCGTCCGGGAAGAAGCTTTCCAGTGGCCTCAGCTTTCCGCTGACTCCTTGAGGGCAGCTGCACTTCAGATGATGCCTGATGTTCTTCGTTTCTGTTAAGCTCAGAGTGCTCCTGTCCGCGGCAGCGACCTGTGAAAAAAGATAAAAGGCGTCATTTAATCGACAATGGCCAAAAAGGAATGCGTTGAGGTGAAACGCGGAAATATCCTCGATTGAGAGAAGGTCATTGAGCAGAAGCGCGGAGGAAGCGCTTTAACTTTATTTGAGTGAGACCATAATCAATCCTGAAGGTCTGGAGCTGGACAGCCTCGGCCCGAGCATGCTGCGGAGTTGAAGGACCAAGAGTAGTACAGACATCCTGGTATGCATGTCTTTTTTCGCTGTGACGCATTCCTTTCAGCTGTTGTCAATGAATGATCTGTATTCATTCTTCCATAGTTCACTATACCTGATTTTAGGACGTAAGCGTTCTTTTCTTTTCCTCGTTTTCCGGTTGGCCTGATTAAGGCCTGGGCAACCACCGAAAAGTCGCTAAACGAAGCTGGGAAGAGCAGAGTTCCAGCGATAAGATAACGAAAGTTTCGCTCATCTTATTCTTCATCTAGTTCTACCGCTACTGTACCACAAACCGTTGTGACAGCATGGTTCGCACACTGAAAATCCCTTGAATGGTGACAGCTCAGTTCCAAAATGTATGATGTCGGCGCCGCGTGGCGGGCCGTACCGCCTCGGTGTGAATGCTGCGCAAGGACAGCTTTGTCGGTCAGTGTGCTTACATCATCGAGCGAAAAGTCTGAGCCCACTCGTACTCTGATAGAAGTTCCGTTTCATGAACGAGTCGTTTGCGAGCGATTCTGGACACCGACCGGACGGTCAGCATTTTTAAATCACCTTAGGAAAAAGCGACAAAATTAAAGGCTCCTTAGCCTTCAGTCATCCTGTGACGCTAACGTGCTTCCCGCAGGCAGTCGCCATTTTGGGCGAGCACTCGCTTTATCGCTCACCGCACCATCGAGGTAAGAGAGAACTCTATGTTTCGCCACGAATTCTTCACAAAGGCTCTGTGAAGAAGCAAAACATTTGCTAGCAGGCCAAGGGACGTTCGAGGCCCTACATGCTAGCAACACCCCAGGCTTCGGCCCCAAGGTCAAACACACAGGGGCGGTGTGACATCAAGCGAATGCTCCTGCAGAATGCAGACGTGCTTTCCTCTGGTCAGCAGCTACCTAATTATAGTATTTAAAAGCCATCCCCGGATATGTGACGCGATGGTGGAGTTAACAGTAAGCGAGTTCCCTGACGGAGCGGGTACGCTTAGTCCCCGAGGAAAGCGCTTTGGTAGTCCGGTGAGCCATACATGTAGGACAAGTAAGCCTGCATGAGTTTGGTCTTAAACGGTTTGGAAAAGTCCTCACATGGTTTGTGTAACATCGTGGGATTGGAAGGAAAGGTAGCCTGGCAAGCTCGTGCCAAGGAGTATCGGAGGGCCCGCCAAGAAAAACTGGCGAGCTTCGAACTAAACCTTTCAAAAACAGTTCGCTACCCTGCGTTTTTTTCTTCGTTGCCATCTCAGAATTAGATGTATTTTTTTTTGCGCATTTAAGTCATTTCGATTTGTTCATTGTTCCCTTGGGCCAAGTGATGCCACTTTCCTGGCCGGTGGACGAGTTTTGGCAGGTCCAAAATTCCTGGGAGTATTGGTAGGAGGATTCGGCATGAACTTATGTTACATGGTTGGCTTCCACCAAAGAACTAAACAAACAGCTTAGGTTTTCCTAAAAGAGCAGTGATGAAGCGAGGGAGGAGCAGAGAAAGAGGAAAGCCTTGTAAATAGAGTGAAATAGCCCTGCCAGAAAGATGGTAGCTTTAGGCCTATAAGGAAAACATGACAGAGACGTCTTAGGACTTCGAACTTGCGGAACTTGATAAGAACAAGAAAGTACACTTCTCTCTAGCTCGCTGACAGACCCACACAAAGCTAAAAAGAATACCAGCAAGCGGAATGCTTGCATTTTTCCTTTAGCTACTACGTACCGGCGTTTAATTTGCGTGATAAGCGCAAAAGTTTGTGCATTGTCCGATCGAGAACCATGGAAACGCGGAACTCGGGTACGAGTCGCACAAGCTGATCAAGGTATAAAGAGAGGAGAGTGCAGCTCGTGAACGAGTCGCGTTCCACGAGTCTGACCTGTGTTTGTTAACGAATCAAGCGACCTCTTTAGTATCAGGCCCCACCCGACACGATGGACGGCGATTGAGCAATTTTCCTTGACAAAATTCCTCGACACGTTGAAATGTAGTCCTCTTTTTTCTTTGTCTTTTCTTTCGCTCTTCTTGAAAACCTCTTGACGTATTACTATGGGAACGGTAGTTTTCCATCATGTTTCACTTGAAGAACCATTGAAGGCTCCGGTCGAATAGCCATACTTCTTGTGATTGCTTCCAACAAAATATGTACGACTGTCGTCAAATTCATCTTACTTCAGAGAAGAATGTGTAGACTACTAAGGAGGGGCGTTGTCCGTAACACTCGAGAACAAATATCTCGGTCATTTGTGTCTACGGGTTTTTGATCCATTTCGCATGCAGGTGAGATCAGCGTGGCGTGTAACTGAGCAATGACAACGATGAAGATCACCGTCACTCTCCTACTACTGATTGTCATTCTGTCAACTAGTCATGCATCGACGCCGGGAGACTACGGCAAGTTGCGCATGAAGGCTAAATTTACATCTTCAAAACAAGTCAGGGAAGACGACTTCACTGTCACATTGCTTATTTTCATAACAAGTCAGAGAAGACGACTTCACTGTCACATTGCTTATTTTCATAACAAGTCAGGGAAGACGACTTCACTGTCACATTGCTTATTTTCATAACAAGTCAGGGAAGACAGCTTCAATGTCACATTGCTTATTTCAAATGCACCTAGTTGTAGCATTGTGAAAAGCCACGAGAAAGCCGCAAGTTGTAGTGTAATACTTTCTAAGTTCCTTTGGTCAGAGCGTCAAGCTGAGCTCTTCCGGACGTTTTTTCATGGGCCAGTATAGGTTGCCCCTGCAGTCAATGTTTTTTTTCCAATCGTGAAATTTGGCATTGCCTGATGATGTTCATCCTGCAACTTGTTTGTAGACGATGGCAATTGGTCTTCATGGAGCCGAGAATCACCTTGCACGGCATCATGTGGTGGTGGTGGAGTTCGGCTTCGAAGCCGAATCTGCCAACCGGCAGGAAAATATGGAACGCAAGTGTGCACTCTGCCAAACAAGGCTGACGTTTCAACTACACCTTGTAACTTTCAAGTCTGCCAAGGTGAGCAAAGAAAAATAAAATTTGACGATTGCATGACTAAGAAGCCAGAATACGAGGTTGCTAGAAACAAAAGAAGCCTTAGTATAAATTTGCCTCTTGCATCGTGCCTCTGAAGATGCTATCAGATTTGACGGAAGTGCTTTCAAACAGCCATGTCAACTCTGTTCCACCAGTAGACTCTATTATCGATCCATGGTGTCTGTACTTGAGAAGGACAGCATCAGCCTGATGTTGATATGCTACTTACCCCTGCACGCTGTGCACGCTGTAATCTTGGCCCAATGTTCCGAACTACAGGCCAGCCTCAGTCGTTAGTCCCGCTTGGCTGCTGGAAAGGAGATGTGACGTGGCATCAGAAATCACAAATTGGCAACCCATTCGAGTGTGTGGAATACTGCAAAAATAACAGATATGAGTACTCCGCCTTAGACCAAGCAGACGGGGGAAAATGTTACTGTACGCACAACTATACGAGCGTCGGTCGAAGCAATCGCTGTGACACTCTCTGCCAAGATGGGACACACCCCTACAAGGTTCACTACGGCTATCTGTGTGGCTTCAGTCAAGGAGGGAAGCATGCCAATGTTTACACTGTCCGTAAAACTGGTTGGTGACGTTTCTTTACCGAACCTTGTTGGTGTGTGTCTGTATGCAGCTGCCCCAATACCTTTATATTGCTCAGTCATTCAATTTGAAACTGAAGCTAATGAAAGTTCTAGTGTTTTATGATTATTACCAACGAAGGTAAGAAGCTTCGAAGTACACTCAATGGATAAGTTTGACCAGCTTCGTACGTGCTCATTCAGAGAATTGCTGAGAACTTAGTCAGAATTAACTCCTACATAATCCGCCGTGCACTCGAGATGAAGGTCCAACGATCTCTGTCGTGGATTACCAGATATTACAGTCCATCATTACATTTCAGTTATTACAGTAATTTCAAAAAGCTGTTGCTTCCTGGCAAATATTAAGACGTCCTAACAGTGCCAAGCTGTAGCTTTCTTTTTCAGGTTATATTTCACCCATTTTTATTCATCCATCAGATGTTTACTTAACCTGCTGTTGGGTATCCTATTGGCCGTTTGCCTTTCCCATTCCCTTCATGGTTTCCAGAGGTTGAAGTTGGCTCACGTTTGATCTACTCTGCATGGACTTTTCTAATGCCAAGACGTGCTTCACTTTTCCAGATAACGGAGCCTGGGGCCATTGGAGCGAATGGTCAGATTGTTCTTGCTCGAACGGCACACGTCAGCGCACGCGTCCGTGTTATAAAAGTGTCTCTGGCTTTGGCTGCCAAGGCAATCTGGCAGTCTCCGAAACCTGCATACCACGTCAGGGTAGGAAGTCTGTGACCTCGAATGTCCCTCCCCCTTGTGCCACTGGCTCTAACTATTCTAGTCTGTGAAGATGTTATTCTTTGGAGCAAGAGACATCAACGCATGGAAATGAATTCATTTTCAAAAAGACTGATAAAACTCACATTCCTACCCATATATGGAGCCGAACTTACAACACCATAATTTGCCTAGTACATACATTAGTGAATTTTATCGTCTGCTACACCATAACATCATCCAGAGTACTAGTGATGCGGTGGTATTACGGACGGTGAAAGCCATTCTTGTCTACCTGCTAGTTTAGTGTTGCGGCTTTGATTGCTGGTTGAAGGACAAACTTTGTCAAGATTTAATCAAATAATTGTCACGATATTTGTCAGAAAAAGTCAAGTCAAGGTAGCCTTAAATCTTGGAGAATGATTTTCCACAAGTTTAGTCCATCATCTTTCATTTAATCAGAGCTCAGGCAAATAAACAGATGTCAGGATCTAGTTTTCCGTGTCCACCTGAGAGTCAAGTGGCTTTTACATTGCACGGCTCAAGCAGCGTGTGACAAAGTTGCACCAATGGCAAGGGGTGGAACTACCCCTAACACAACAGGAAAAGAGGGGGCCCTCTGTTGCTGGTGACGGTGGTGCGATGGAGGTTGCAGCTGTGACAGCTACTGTTGTTGCTTCAAAGAGTATTCAAGAGACATCCTTTCAGTAAGCCACCGCTTGTTATTTATCACTTCCAAAACCCATACCAACTCCTTGCTAACAAACATGGCCTACTACAGACAGTAGCCAGGCGATGAAGTCGTGTTTGTTTCTCACCTCCAACCTCTAGCCACCGTGGTACCTATCCTTTTTCCTGTGCCGTTTTTTTATCTCTTCTTTCTAATGTGTGTCCCTGAGAAACCCAGGACAAAGTACTTTCAGGATATTAATCTGTCAAGTTACATAACACCGCTTTAATCAGTCACGGTTGCCATACGCGTGGAAGAGAGAACGCTGTCTCAAATTCATTGTCCATATGTTTTTCTCCCCTCTTTAGCTGGAAACTGGACACAATGGTCCGACTGGTCTGCATGTTCTTTGAGCTGTGGAGGTGGAGGCGTGCAGACTCGTACCCGAACCTGCCTACCTCCGTGTGGAGGAGAAGCCCCGCAACTCTGTCAACTGGCTGGAGACGTGCAGAGAGAAGAAATTCTCTGTGGAAGAGCGCCGTGCCTTCTAAATGAGACATCTGCGGGTGATAACATAATGTGCTTGAAATAGGCCAGAAAATCCTGAGCTTTCATAGCCCTTGCCTTTAGTCTTCAGGCCTTCAAAGTTCGTTTAGTTCCTCGCAAAGGTTTAGCGATAACCAGATCATTTAATTGCTTCTTATCTCACTGATTTTCGGGGTTATATTGAAGGCCCTTAGGAAATTGAAAAATTCTCCAGGACTTCAACTACCTTCAGACTACCTTCCTTTGTCTATTCTTTGGCTTTTCTTGCAGAGTTTAACAAGGCAGCATATTCAGCAGGGTGCTGGGAGATTCCAGACACAATCAATAGGACTACCTATCCTGTTTATGGTTTGGACATCAACCCAGCGTTTTGCTTCTCACTGTGTGAGACTCATCCTGGTGAGTATATATCACTCCATATGACCAACAGGAGCGGAAATGGCAGTGGAATCTGCTCGTGCTTTCCAAGTTATTTCACACTCGACAGACTTCACAATTATGCATCAATTCTCTGCAACCAAACCTGTGGGGGTGCTACAGAGGCCTTTCCAGGGTACTTGTGTGGCAGCACAACAAAGGTCCACGCATCGTTTTATCGCAAACTTCCAGGTGAGGAAATGCGGCGATGAAAGCTGCTTAAATTGGGCCGAACAGCGATAGAGACGTCAGTAATACTGAGAACAAACTGGAAACAAAATTTCATGTCAAGTTCGGGGTTTGAGGGAGGGAAGAGTAGGGCTGGGGAGAGAGGGCTAAACGAGCATGCTGGCAGGGTAAAGCTGGGAGGGCGTGAGGAGAAATGATTATGCCTTGGGTAGAGATGAAGCCAGGGAGGGTATGTATTGGAGGGGCTGGACTGGACATGTTGAGGGGGTGGGTCAGAATTTCGAGGTAGGGTTAGAGTCTTGTCTAGGGTTTGAGCATTTGGGTCGCTTGAGATATGGGATGTCTCCACTCTTCTTCTGTGAATTTCGTAACTTAGATTAATAAGAAGTTACACCCGGCTTTGAGTGTGCCAATTTTGGGGTTATGGCATTGGTTGACGAGAGTTACTAGCTGAATAGAGTGCAACAAAGCCACTCTCTTCTCCTCTAACTAACAAGTTGTCTTCTTTAGGAACAAGCACACTCTCCGAGTGGTCTGGGTGGTCAAGTTGCAACTGTCCTAAAAAACAAGAGCGGAGAAGGATCTGCATCTTTGATGCACAATTCAAGAGTTGCCCCCAATCCGATCAATACAACCAACGGAACTGCAAGCCTTCGCCCTGCGGTAATAGTGAATTAGCATTCAAAGATTGTTGCTTTGTTTACAGAATGTCGTAAACCGGCCTTACCTAGATCTAGCAGTGGCCAGATGAGATTTGCAAGCATCAGCACTATAAATGCGAAGGCTTTCTAACACTGTGACACGATGATGTTTGGGTTGTATACATCATACCTTCTAACATCCATTATGGTGTTTACTGGAGAGCTCAGCCACTCAGGCCATCAACATGATTCTGTTCTCGAAAATGAACAAATTATTTGGTCTGACTGAGATTCTGTTATCTTTAATGGTGATATTTCGCTACTTTCGATGAAATTTTCTAGAAGCTCAAAATCCGTGCTGAGACCGGGACTCGATCCTGCGGCACCAAATCGCCTACCAGACGAGAATCACTCGTCTATCCACTATGCCATCCCGTTATCCTCAAAAAGGATGGGCAATGGCGCAGTTTCTAGGTCAGGCTATCTCGTCCACGCGGGAGTCTGCGATCTGGAACATGGTAGTAGCGACAGGACCGTCGGACGGTTTGCACGTGAACGTGCTTCGAACCAACTGGCCCCCTGAAAGAATCGGTCAACACCGAGCTAAGCGTAGTCAGTGGCGAAGAAGAGGTGACCATGTGGAGGAAAACACATTCGATGAATTTTTTTAGAAGCTCAATATCCATGCCGAGACCGGGACTCGAACCTGCGGCACCAAATCGCCTAACGGGCGAGAATCACCTGACTATCCGCTACGCGATCACGTCATCCTCAAAAAGGATGGGCAATGGCGCAGTTTCAAAGTCAGGCTATCTCGTCCACATGGGAGTCCGCGGTCCGGAAGATGGTAGTAGCGACAGGAGCGTCGGACGGTTAGCACGTCAACATGATTCGAACCAATCGTCCCCCTGAAAGAATTAGTCAACGCCAAGCTAAGTGTAGTCAGTATCGAAGAAGAGGGCTACGCTTAGCTCGGCGTTGACCGATTCTTTCAGGGGGCCGGTTGGCTCGAATCATGTTGACGTGCTAACCGTTCGTTGCTCCTGTCGCTACTACCATCTTCCGGACCTCAGATTCCTGTGTGGACAAGATAGCCTGACTTTGAAACTGCGACATTGCCCATCCTTTATTTGAGGATGACGTGATGGTGTAGCGGATAGTCAGGTGATTCTCGTCTGCTAGGCGATTTAATGCCGCAGGTTCGAGTCCCGGTCTCGGCACGGATATTGAGCTTCTACAAAATTTCGTCGAATTTGTTTTTCTCCGTGCGGTCACCTCTTCTTCGATATATTTCGCTACTGTCAGCGATGAACAGCAACACGATATCACTTCAGAGATGCTGGGCACAATCTATCAATTCAAGAACTCAATCAACTTTGTTTGCTTGATAAATCAAAACTCTACATTTGTGGTTACTAAGTTTAACATGTTTGTTCTTAAATGAAGAGGCCTTCCGCTTGGATATGTTTTATTTTTGTCAAATTATCCTTCGATGCGCAGTTCCCAATCTCGTTGATCACCAAAGTTGTAAAAGGGAAAAACAGTTCTCTCCTTACTGACCAATGTGGGAAAAAGCAATCATGCTGTGATACGACATGTTGAAGTGTTGAATGTCATAATCAAGACAATTCAAACAGAAGAGGAGATGGGTATGAAAGGAAAAGCAGGGCCTAGGATGTCAATTCTTTTCTACCAAGTTGTCATCGGCCTGTACGAGGGAGAGACTTCCACTAAAAGATCCTGATCATGACCAGTTCGTTGTTCTGAATATCATCATTGCTTTGCTCAATGAATGTTTACGCGACAAATTTGACTCACTAAGTGTTTGCATTATTTCGACTGGTTGATGTGCATAGCTGAGTGTCCTGCGGTGTCTCAATTAATGAATGGATACGTTGGTGGAGACTGGGGCAACATCACTGGAATGACAAAACGATTCTCTTGCAATGATGGTTATGGCTTGTACGGAATGGACTCAGTCCACTGTGAGAGCACCGGGAAATGGAGCAGTGCATTCCCCCTATGCGAAGGTAAAATGCAAAACGCAACCTTTTCTTCTCTTTGTATTTTTTCTACAAGATTCTGAAACTTGAAACCATTTGCCTCTTTTACCCAACTGGCATCTGAATCAGGAAAACTTTGCACCATCCAGAGCTGTTCAGTCAAGGCTAGTCTTTCAGAAGAGAAGGATAACAATTTTGTACAGCTAACCATCTCCAACTCAGTCTTTACCTTTTATGCATAGCTTCCTGGCTTTCTTGTCATGTAAACGGCCAGAAGAAATTGTCTAATGACTTGACTTGTGAGTAGCTAGTCTGTTTAACAAAACGAGGAAGAGGAAGTCAGAGAAAAGCAGTAGAGAGAGAGAGAGAGAGAGAGAGAGAAAGATGAAGAGAGACAGGGAGAAAGAGGAAGGACAGAGAGAAAGAGGAAGAGAAGCAGAGAAAAGAGGAGAGACGGAGAGAAGGGGAAAGAAAGATATAGAGAATGAGGAAGAGAGACAGAGAGAAAGAGGAAGAAAGATAGAGAGAAAGGGGAAGAAAGACATGGAGAAAGGGGAAGGGAGGCAGAGAGAAAGGGGAAGGGAGGCAGAGAGAAAGGGGAAGGGAGGCAGAGAGAAAGGCGAAGGGAGGCAGAGAGAAAGGGGAAGGGAGGCAAAGAGAAAGGGGAAGGGAGGCAGACAGAAAGGGGAAGGGAGGCGGAGAGAAAGGGGAAGGGAGAAAGAGAGAAAGGGGAAGGGAGAAAGAGAGAAAGGGGAACAGAGGCAGAGAGAAAGAGGAAGAGAGGAAGAGAGAAAGAGGAAGAGAGGAAGAGAGAAAGAGGAAGAGAGGCAGAGAGAAAGAGGAAGAGAGGAAGAGAAAAAGTGGAAGAGAGGCAGAGAGAAAGAGGAACAGAGGCAGAGAGAAAGAGGAAGAGAGGCAGACAGAAAGAGGAAGAGAGGCAGACAGAAAGATGAAGAGAGGCAGAGAGAAAGAGGAAGAGAGGCAGAGAGAAAGAGGAAGAGAGGCAGACAGAAAGAGGAAGAGGGGTAGAGAGAAAGAGGAAGAGAGGCAGAGCGAAAGAGAGAGAAGCAGAGAGAAAGAGGAATAGAGACCGAGAGGAAGAGGAAGAGACACAGATCGAGCTAACAACATTGTTTTCAAGCATTTAAGCTGACATTCCTCACCAGTCTTCAAGC
>JAOWAR010024247.1:0-13633 GCA_028571005.1 Clathrina lutea
GCGCGCGCGAGCTCACGTGCATCGCGCGCGGGATTTCAATGCACGAATGCGCAATTTTGAGTGCGCATGACCAGGATTCGGCCAACATGGACGCCTGAAAAGTTCGCTGGATCAACTCGATATGCAGCCAAGAGTCACTCACGCTATCTGAATACGCCACGAGACCGTCCTCAAAAAAAAGAACGACCGTGTCGCATCTTCTAATGGAGGATACTCGATAGCCTACTCGATTGAGCCCGATGCCCGAAGATGTCAAGAAAGTGTAATCACCAAGCATGGCTCTGCGTCTTGGCCTTCAAAACTGATTTACAGTTGGCCGCTGTCATGTGGCCTTGTGCCATCTTCGTCTTTCCGGGCTGGCTTGAGTGAATCACGTAGAATGGGCTCTCATTGCCACGCTTGGTGCTGACACTTTCTCGACATCTTCGGCATCGGGCTCAACCGTGTAGGCGATCGAGTATCCTCTGTTGGAAGATGCGACACGGCCGTTTTTATTTTGAGGACGGTCTCGTGGCGTATTCGGATAGCGCGAGCGACTCTCGTCTGCTAGGTGAATTGGTACCGCAGGTTTGAGTCGGACCAAAAAAAAAACTGTGGCCAGTTTGAATTGAATTGAGAGAGGGGAACGTGGTTTAAGGCCAAATACCTCTTCTGCCGCAAGGTTTGCTTAGCTAACCAGAGATGCTGGTTTTTCTTCCTAGAAGGTGCGAGTCAGACAGGGAGCTAGAAGATATTATCCTCTCAACTGGTGTTACCAGTCCATCCTGACGAAAACCATTGAGCAATTTGGTGTGGTGTCATGAGAGTAAGTACAGTTGATTGTGCTGAGAGTCCCCACGGTTCAGCAAGGGAGGCGCCAGTTTCCGATACAGGCTGGTCTATCCACAGAATACTGGTCCGTGCGAACAGTGTGCATGTGTGAGGTGAAATTTCTATTCCATGGAGTTGTTGATTTTGTCATGCTATTTTCACACTTCGTGATGAGCACTGCAGAAAATTCCATTCTCCATTTTCTTTCCCCACAGACCGAAATGAATGTGAAGAACAAACACATAACTGTCACGCGTCCGCCACCTGCACCGACATCACGAATGGTTTTAGCTGTACCTGCGGAAGTGGCTTCACAGGAGACGGTATCAACTGTTATGGTAGGTCTAGGTAGAGAGAACAGAGCAAACCTCGGAGGAAGAGATGTGACCCCACAGAGGAATAAGTATGATTGCAGAGAATTTGACATATGCTTATCCTCTACGCCAAGATAGGATCAAGTGACCAAATCCCAAGTTGGACAGGAGCTGCCTTTGGAGGCAGATATGCCACTCCCCATTCTAAAAGGCATGGCAAGCAGCACACTTTCTAATTGGGCTATCTTTTCTACCCAGAAATCCACGGGCTGGAACAGGGCTGTTCGTAGCAAGTGAATTTGTTCGACCTACTTAGATTCGAATTCAACATTGTGCGGGAACACCTCTTCCTCATTTTCATTGTCGATGAGAAAGAAATTTCAAAGAGGTTTATGCATTGGTTCCTTAGCGCAAAGAGGGTGTCTACATAACTTGGCCACATGCAGCTTACAGGATAGGACTGCGGAGCATCAGGATCAGCTGCGAGTATAAGTGCTTACGCGCATCCAACATGTTATGCACAACTGCGTATGAATAGATGCAGCCGGCGAGAGCTGGCTTTTTGCCTTTCTCGCTTCACTCGACCGGCGAGGACTAAGGGTCTCTCCTAAGTCATGCCTTCCCCTTAAGATAGATGGTGTCAAACTTCGAGGTCAACACGGTAAGATTAAAGGGACACTGTGATGCTGTTTCAGAATTTTAAATTCAGTTTTATGTACGTCAAGACGTCCTATCCTCATTGGCCATGCAGTCAAGTGTCCGCTCGTCTGAAGTTGATCTGCATGGGGAAAGCTACACTGACAGGCCAAAGGCTGGTGCATAATGTGCACTGATAAGTCCCAGGCCATGCGATTAATCCTGGGTCCTATGGTGAGCTCTCTCTCTCTCTCTCTCTCTCTCTCTCTCTCTCTCCTTCAAACCGTCAAACATAAAAATGGGGAGTCATAGAGGTCCATGTGCAAGTGTAATGCTGACTGAGGAAAGGACAAGGGTAAATCAGGATCTCAAAGTGGGGTTATGTTTGCCCAAAGACCTCAAAATCAAACTGAAATGTTTTGTTTCTCACCATACCTAATTTTTTCAATCCATGTGTGTGAAACATTCACATGTGGAGACTGGGCATTGGTCCATTAATCTTCTTCTTCTTAATTTTGTACGCAAATTTCTCTCAGCTCAACCTGGCTTATATCACCCACACCCTCTCTGTTTGCAGCTATCCCATATTGTGACACTGTAACGTGCCGAAATGGTGCTAGCTGTTCAAACGTTGACAGTCGGTGTGTATGTGCGGCCGGGTTTTTTGGAAGTCTCTGCCAGGAGCATCGCACTACATGTCGCCGTCACATGCTTCCTTCCTTCACCTTGTCGTCCGGTGCTGGAGGTAAGCAAGTTGACAGGAGTTGTTTTCATGTTCATTTGTGGCAATCATATATGCCAAAATGAAGAAAGCAATCTCTAGGAGGGAGAGGAAGGAAATTGCACCGAGGTCCAGCAAATTCATCCATTTATCGAAGACCTGGCTAATGATATCTCAACCAAATGCAAAGTCATGCATTGCACGGCAATAATATATTGATCCCTCTGGCTCTGAAGCTCTCATGGGCTTAGGGAGCGTGTCATAAGTTCCTGTTACGATTCAATACGAAACTTGTTCCAATGCTCCAACCCCCTCCCCCTCTCCAATCTGAAACGTGACGACAAACTCTACAGAAGTCATGATGATACTTAAGTTTGCACGGCTCGCCTTTGAAATGCTCAGGAAGCCAGGCAGTGCTGTCTGAAAGGCCGTGCTCCAACAGTTTGTCGAGCGAATGTATGGCACAGCAGAAGACCTACGAACCAACTTCCAGGTTTTGCATCGATGTTTGCGAAATTGATTCTAAAGGGGCACCTCTGTGCTACACACACCACCATCTTGACCCTCGAAGACAGCGTTACCAATGAAACTGTGAAATCCATGGGAAAGAAATTGAACGATCAAAGATATTTTTTCTGCATTCCCGATTGGCGCAGACCGGACTCGAACCTGCGACAAAACAGCGCCTAGCGCCTAGCCGAATGGAAACCCCGGTGTCAATTGCTGAGACCAATCCACCAGCTCAAAAAATTGGTCTTTCCATAAGACACAGTTGAACCTCAGCTCTTTGAAGCACTGTGATGTGGCTCGAATGCATGTCAGGGCCTACGGATCGCAATGACATGAGCTGGAACAAACTGATGAAGATTAAGAAGGGGAGGTTGAAAGATGGAGAGACAGAAACCCAGGGTTTCGAAGAGAACCTATCAATGGGACTGAAAGTGTCCGGGAAGAAATTGAACCATCAAACGTATTTCTTTTCTGCATTCCAGATTGGCACAGACCGGATTCGAACATGCGATTTCAAGCTCAAACTATTGATGAAACTGAAAATCTCTGGGAAGAAATTCAACCATCAAACGTATTTCTTTCCTGCATTCCCGATTCAGTTTCATTGATAGTCTCAGTTTGAAAGCCTGAGTTCTCTCTCTCTCTCCCCCCCTCTCTCTCTCTCTCTCTCTCTCTCTCTCTCTTTGTCATCCTCCCCTTCTTAATCTTCATCAATTTGTTCCACCCTAGATCATTAAGATCTGTAAGGCTTCGACAGGCGAGCCACAAAGCTCGCCATGAGGGCCAACCTTTCTTGAGCCGGTGGATTGGTCTAAACTTTTGACACTGGAATTTTCGTTCGGCTAGGCGTCGTTTCATCACAGGTTTGACTCCGGTCTGTGCCAATGGGGAATACCAAAAAAGAAGTTTGGGTTATGGTTCATTTTCTTCCCAGGTTATATCAGTGACATTGAAAGTTTCAGTTCGAAAGCCTGGGTTTCTCTCTCTCTGTCTTTCATCCTCCCCTTCTCAATCTTCATCAATTTGTTCCTGTTCAGGTCATCGTAGGCTCGATATGCGAGCCACATTGTACTGCTTCAAAGAACCGATTTTCTACCTTGTCGTATAAAAGGACAAAAGCCTGCCACCAAACCCACCTCTTTTTGAACCGGTGGATTGAACTGAGCAATTGACACGGTATTTCGGTTCGGCTAGGCGCCGTTTCGTCGCAGGCTCGAATCCGGTCTGCGCCAATCGGAAATGCAGAAAAGAAATACGTTTGATGACCGAGTTACCGTTTTCAAGTTTTGCAACCAATTTCAACGTCAGAAATCTCATTCATCACGAGCCATATGCATCTATGCCTCGTCTTTGTATTAGCTACTTTTTTGAAGTTATCCTTTATATATTTTAAAGCCGATGTTTTGTGGTCAGTCCCATTTGGTGAATATTGACATGTTTTTCACTTGCTTGTTATTCGGGCCATCGACGTGTTGGTGCTCTAGCTGTATATACTGAGCAGTGCCCTGTGTGCATCCAAAACCTTCCCGATCCACCTCAATCACGAAATTCATCGTATCAAGTTCCACACTGGCCTTTGACCTCAGCTATCCGAAAGGCGAAAGGTGAAGCGAGCTCAACATGACCAAACGGGTGTTGATTAACCCTTGTCTTGCTCTCTGGTACCGAGAAACAAGCAAAACTCACAAGATTGACGTTGACTAACTGGTGGGGAGCTGGCCAGCCAAAAGCAGTCTGTGAGCCTGTGAATATTTAGACAATTTCTCCAGTTTCATGAGAGCATGGTCTCAACCGCCTCCCCTTGCGAAACAAATTTCATGTTCAATCGTAACGCAAACTTATGATATGCTCCCTTAGCTGCCAGAAGTCAAGATCTCATGCGAAGCTATGACAGTGAGAATGCAGTGAAGTAAGCTGGCTGCTCTATGTTAAAGAAGAAAAAGAAAATCTGCAAGTGTAGAACGGTTATTAATGTTAGCAACTTTTGATGTTCTCTGATGACCAACATGATTGAATGATCTGTCCACAGTGAGTTTGCAAATTCCATCGTAATGTGTAACTCCTATCTTCCCCAGTCATTTTTCTTTCTTTGCCTCACAAACCTTAGTGTTTTCCCCCTGTGTCTATTCTTCTTGCTCTTTACCTTTATGTGACTTTCCTCTGCACTGCAGTCTGCTTACGTCTTGCCAACACCTTATTGAGTACAGAAAAAGCTAGGCAGTTACCCTACAAGTTTTCTTTATCCCTTACCTCGTACATGATCAATCAAGACTGCTGCGGAAAGTGAGAGTTAAGATTAAATAGGACATGAAAAATCTCACTTTGATTGGGGGAGGGGAACATTCTCTGAAGAGTCTCTCTCGCTGTCAGTGAAAATCCATGTCTGTCTTAATGTATGCGTATATTTTTTTCTACATTTTTGCTCATCTCCAGTATCATTTACTTCTTGCAAGTGAAGTTAATGAAGGTGTCTTCTACTTTAGCACAACTTAAACTCCCCTAAAAGAAAAATATTTTACTATGGGCATAAATTGAAATAGTCTTCAAGAAGAAGCAAATGCACTAGGGTCAATGCCTTGCCAACCAAAACCTTCCCTTGGATATCATTTTTGAAAACTGTTTTCCCTGTCACAGTGCCTGTCAACTACATCGGTTGCTTTCAAGCTGGCAGACCTGATCCTGACCTTCCGTTTCGCAAGATGATTGGCTGCATCAACCGCAACGCATGCCTGCATGTTTGTCGCACCAATGGCTTTCCGTTTGCCGCCTTGCAGAACGGACAGCAATGCTACTGCGGATGTACTTTCAACCGCATGAACGAATCCCAGCTCGCCGACAGCAGCTGCTTAGTGAAGTGTATCGACAGCGGGGAGTCTTACTGTGGAGGTTCAACCTCTAACGCCGTTTACACTACAAACTTCGTTGTCGCAGTCTAGATTATGCACGCGTCCTCTCCTACCATCCAGGAGAATGCCCATATTCGGTTTAGCGATCTAAAAGCCGTTCGCTTGCTTGCAGCGAATTACAGTGCTTTGCTAACTTGTTGTACATAACAGAGCTAGTAGTACTGAAGTTGACATTTGACTTAGATAATGTCATCCTTTCCACGACCCAGAATCTTTTTCTTTCTGTTCCTTCTTCCTTTCATCTTAGCAAGCCGTGATTGAGCCTCCTAGGAAATCTGACCTCGGTGACTGATCTGCTGTATTGGTGATGTCGCAGTGGTGCACTAAGTGTTGATAACAAAATGCAACTTGCAAGAGTAACCAGTAGGTGAAAGTGCTTCTTGTGTTTCAGTTTCCCATTCATCAGTGAAAACCTGCCTGTTTGTGACTACATAATTGCCAATCACTAGAATAGCTTCAGAAAAAAATTAATAATAATCACTATACTTTAGTGGTTAATACATTAACCTGAGACCAGGGTACCGAGCAGAAATCCGACGTTATTGTCGATACCCCCAAGCTGTTCATCACACATTACAACTCAACCCAACAGCAAGACACCAAGGTTCTCACCTATGAACGCAACCATCATAAATGTTTATCGATGTCGCTGCAACACTTCGAGAAGTACTGCCTTTTGCTTTGTTGACATCGACTCGGAGATCCTGCTTCGCGATCTCGGTCACACGGCGTGGAGTACACTGATAATCATTGCTTACATTCTATTCTGACGGCGAGCTGCGCTGATTTGAGCCAAAGACCCTTGACGTGCCTCTCAGAACTCCACGTGCTGACCAAGAGCATGCTGAAGGAAGGGAAGACGTGGAAGTGCTGTCCGAAGCACAAGAAAACTCCTGCCGGGTGCGACACACTGGTTGGAGCACATATGGGTCCTGCAAGCCAATGAAGAGGCCTCTGTGGTACTGCCACGAAAGCGCTCCTACATGAACTACCGCGATTACGCAGATATATATGTGTGGATGCCGAATGACCTGTGACAAACCGTCATACACACACGCGCGCGCACGAAAATACCCTCGTGCACACGCGCGCGTGCACACACACAGATTTCAACATCAAGATGTGGCGGGCGCCATTAGCCACTACAGGCCCATTTTATTCGATCTCCCAATTCTCTCAATTGACCCTTTTCCAATTTATTGTCTGGGTTCGTAAGGGGGCATCAGACAAACGTCGATTTCAATAGTCTTGGTCTTTTCCAACGTTTGTGTCTCTCACATTTTGAAGCCTTTTCGTTGTTACTATGCCAAGCCATGACCACTGCTGTGTGCTTTTGTGCACAAAGAGAAGGAATAAGTGCGCGACCTCAAGTTTTTATCGTTTTCCTTGACGAGACGGCCCCCGTTGCCATTGGATAGCTGCCATTCGCCATGACGAAGGAGCGAACTTTCGGATCACTGGAAACACTGTCATCTGCGGAAAGTACTTTGCTCCAAGTGACTTCTTGTCATCTCTTAGCGGTGTTCAGGAGTCAAGGCTGAAACCTACAGCCGTTCCATCCCGGTCTTTTTGTTTAAGCCGGCAAGTCTCGCATGGGCGCACTCTTCCTGACGAACGCCACCGGCTGGCTGAAGAGCCAGCTGTGGTGGAAAGTCTTCCCCGGTTTGGACCCCAAACGAAAGACGAGGGTAATGAAGTGGAGAGCAAGATGCTGCTTCAAAAGATAGCGAACCTCGAGGGTACCTCGAGCCTGCAACCTGAAAATGCTTCCCTGCAATCTTAACTGCTCCGGTTCTGCAATGTTGCGAATTACTCTCAGCAGTTGCTTTTCTACACTGGCCTGGACAAGGAGAGCTGGACAGCACTGTGGAACTTCCTTAAGCCTGAGGAAGGAGGTATCCTAAGCTCAAGTTGTGCTTGTGAGAAACAGAACAGCCCTGGTGCTGGAAGGAAGGAGCATCTGTCTTTACAGGACCAGCTGCTCTTGTTCATGATGCGCCTGCGTAAACGTTTGAGGAGATTGGATCATGATCTGGCCTATGAGTTTGGTGTGACTGTTGCTATGGTGTCTGTTGCTATGGTGTCTGTTGCTATGGTGTCTGTTGCTATGGTGTCTGTTGCTGTGGTATCTGTTGCTATGGTGTCTGTTGCTACAGTGTCTCACACAATTACCAATTGGATTAACTTCCAATATCTGCGACCCTCTCTTGCCACTTTGCCTTAGGCCATCGACTACGGACTTTGTGAACAGGCTCTGGATAAAAGTTGCACCAAAATTCCCGGCTCTTATCACAAGGGGAGTCGGCAAAAGTCATCGATCCTTAGCAAGACTTTCGTGCAAAACCGCGAAGGAAACGTGTTTCTTCTTAAGAAAGAAGAGATATTTTCCGAGAGGAGGGAAGAAGAAGAAGAAAATGGGCAAAAAGTGGTCATTTAACCCCGGCCCATAAGTCCGTGACAGTTGGCCTAAGGAGTTTATCTGTCCTAGAGTCGCTCATGGCAGTAGGACAGCATAGTCAACAGAAAACATGGCTTCCGGGCCCTTCAGTGGGGTACAGCAGTGTGTCCGTCCCTTAGTCAACTTTCCAGCCAGAGCATGCCTTCCAGGTTTCTAAGCACTTGACTGGGATGCACATTTATAGATTTAATTCTGTTAGCTAGCCTGAGTCAGCCCAAGACAATTAATCAGTTGATCTGAGCTCAAAAATTGGACCATTCACGTTTGTCAAAAAATAGACTCCGACAAATAGAAAAATGCAGATGAAAAGTAATTAAAATATTGAATTTCGCAACACTTGTTGCACCGTTCTCGGCACGGGGAGGAACTGATTCGAAAGCAAGACCAGTGACGGGAACACAAGTACGATGAAAGTTCAACTACCGTCCACGTTTTGGGCTCACTCAGCTGTCCTGAGCGCGCTTCTAGGGAAGTTTGCTCATTATCAAGACTGGGGCAGAGACTACACGGCCTGACGGGAGCACAATTTATGCATTAAAATTGGCGCGGTGAAGCCTTCCTTCATGTAGATGATAGAACGATTGAACATCGTCCAGTGGTAATTTCAATGATCTTAATCTTATGTTAAGACGATCACACAGTTAATTTGTTAGTTTACACCGCTAGACAGCACACTCCTGGCAGCAAATAGCGTGCCCAGCCCTGTTACTCTCTCTCTCTGTCTCTCTCTCTCTCTCTCTCTCTCTCTCTCTCTCTCTCCCTGTCTGCCCCATAAAGGAACAATGTCTCCGCACTAGTCAAAATGTGCTATGGTGGGAGCGTTCCTTCTTTCTGGGAAATGCGCTACCCTTTTTTGATTTCCTCCAACACATCCTCATGCCGTTTATACACTCTTTCGGCTATGTTGTCCCTCCCTCGGTTTGCCACGTACCCGGAAAAATCATGCAAAAAGCTAAAATGCAAACTCTGTGCGAAAAAATTTCGGTTCCTCCCTTAATCTTGGCACATGTTTCATCCATGTACACCCTGACACACCAAAGGAGCTCTGCAGATACTCTCACATAGAAGTAGTACGTAGAAACTTCCCATCTCTTCCTTTTTCCGCCATCTTTTTAAAGAAGAAGCAATGTGTCATAAGCTTGCAAAGCAACGGTTTTCTCCCGTAACACCTCCTTCACCTGTAAATCCTTTTGGCACCGTGACCAGACAAAACTCTATACTTTATACTAACTTCAGAGGTGCACGTAAATTCTGCTAGAAAAAGAAACACACCACACAGCTGCAGAGATCTAGTTTTTGCAACCATAGTGTTTTCCCTTTGAGCTCCAGCTTCGTGGCAATCACCGAGAAGACATCGAATAACTACAGGACAGATGTAATGTGTGAATACTTGGTGGTGAATGTGTATCATCTATGGTGTGAAAATTGAGTGCAAGTGTGCCTGTTGAAAGCCTGCTTGAGCAATGTGTGAGAGCAAGTGAAAAGTAGGGGTATTGTGTGAATGGTGCAAGGGTGTAAGTTGTGTGGTGATGTGTCTATTCAGCACCTGACTGACCAACCAAAGCAAGACTCCTGACAAAATCTAGTTGTTTGCATAATCTAGTTCCACTGACTGAATGCAAAGAGGTTCAAGGACGTGCAAAACAGGCCCGGAGGTGCGTGCATGACACAAAAACACTGAACATCGGAACATCGGATGATCAAACTTTTCCACACACTGAACATTGTTTAGTTAGCAAGCTTTGTGTCTCCCTTTACTTTAAAAGAGCTGATAATCACGTAGTTACGCTGAAACGGTTTTCATGTCACTCGTGTGTCACGTGTGAGTCTCATTCACCTTTCATTAAGATGGCCCTGGATGGTCAATGTTGATTGATGCTGCTAAAATTTGGATTCATCTTCAAAGCTATCTGCTCCACCAGCCTGAGTTTTTCTCTGTGAGCTCCTGTTACTAAGCGACAAAAAAAGCATGTCTGGGATTTTTAAAAGATCACATCAAAGTTCAGACACGCCGAACACAAGTTTGGAGAGGTAAACCGGATTTTTGGTGAGCCATGGTGGGATAACGAGGATGGAATTGAAGAAAGTGAGACACGCTCGTTTTGTCGCTTAGTAACAGGAACTCACAGAGAAATTTACAGGCCAGTCAAGCGGCAGATGACCGCAACGATCAATCCAAATTTCTGACTTCTGTCATGTACATGCTACCAGTGACTATGTCCAAATGTTCACCCAAAAGTTCACTTCGTCCATCCAACTAAGTATACATTTTCTGAAAGCGTACGTTCAAAGGATTCATTTTAATCTTCTAGATGCTAAACGTCATGTGGTCGAAGGTATGACGTCACAACGCCACATTGAGGATGTACATGACAGAAGTCAAAAATTTGGATTGATCTTTGCAGTCATCTGCCGCTTGATTGGCCTTCAACTTTCTTTGTGAGTTCCTGCTACTCAAGTAAACGACAAAACGAGCGTGTCTCACTTTCCTCAATTCCATCCTCGTTATCCCACCATGGCTCACCAAAAATCCGGTTTACCTCTCCAAACTTGTCTTCGGCGTGTCTGAACTTTGGGTGCCAGTGATTTTTAAAAATCCCAGACATGTCGCTTAGTTACAGGAACTCACAGAGAAAAATTGGTGGAGCAGATGGCTTTAAAGATGGGTCCAAATTTTTGACTTCCGTCATGTACGGGCCAAAAATGGTGCCATGAGGTCATAACTCCGATCACAGGACATTTATCTTCTAGAAGTTTTAACACAATTATTCCTTTGGATATAAGCTTTCAGAAATTATACTTCGTTGGGTGGAAACTTGAAAGTGATCTTCTGGATGAGAATGGGACATACATGTAGTTGCTAGTATTAGTAACGTCCACATCGACCATCTAAGTGATTGCACCGAGATTTTCAACGTTGTCGGATAGAGAGGAAAGTGGCAAACAGCAGGGCGTGCGCTCTTCTTCGGGCCCACATCGAAACGTGCCCTAAATGTTTAGGAAAGCGTAGAATAGCCGCATATCGATCAATGTGAAATAATCTCAGCGAGTTTGATCGCAATCCCTGTGATTACGACCATCGTTTTCGTCAAGAAATCGGGGAGTGAAGGTAAGTCAAGGGAATTAAGCTGAAGGCGTTTTGGGACAAGTGAAGACTGGGGATGAACGAACTGATGTTACAGTGAGTCAGCGAAGTGCGCTCAAAGCGTACGAAAGGCGCATCGCTCGGTCGCCAGACGGTACGCGTGATAGAAGACGCAAGTGGTGGAAGGCTGCAGGTAAAAGGCAGCGGGTGTGCGAAGCCAGGAGAGGGCGAGGCTACCAATGGGGATGGGTTGCAGCAGAGCTCGAATGAAGGTACAAAATCGAAGCTTGAACGTTCAATAACGAACTGAAGAGTGGCTCGACCGATTACTTTGATTCCGAAAGATATTGGTCGATATTGGCCGATATCCCCTCGATCGCTTGTTAAATTTGTGGATATCGGGAGATATTACGCGTAGCCTAACTTCATCAAACACGGTCAAACATTGCCAACCGTAAAAGGGAGCCACTTTACCTGACCACTGCCAGTTGGCCTGCGGCGTCTATGCTTCACCTGCGCTAGGTTTGCCTAAGTGCCTCTAACTAAACTCGGAGCCACTCGACGGATGTGTTCAAATGCAAATGGACTCGCACCGCCGGAACGAACAGATCCGGCAGCCGGACTAACCTTACTCTGTGTTGATTCTAGGCTGTAGGGCCCGAACGTCTCGCTCCAGGGCGCCATTAGACGGCTCTTTCTGTCCTTGCAACGCTTATTCTGAAACCAAACGCGAACGACCTTGTCATCCAGGTGCAGCTTGTCAGCGATGAGTTTCCTATCCCGGCGGGTCGGGCGAGGGCAGTCTTCGAAGGATTTTTGCAGAAAGTCGGCCTGGTGGAGCGTGAAGCAAGTACGAATACGTCGCTTAGCCTTGCCTTTGGACTCGCCCTTCCGCAGTTCTTGGCCCCCACGATCGGAGGAAACAGGCGTGTCGTTCTCGCACGGCCGATCGTCACCGTCGCCCTTTACGGTCTCCAACTGTGGAGTCGAGCTCATATCCAAGACACCCGCCGGAGGGACTCGTTGCAAGGCAAAAAAAAAAACAATAATGGCCTCCTCCTCTCTGGCCAGCGGGTGCAGAAGGTTAAGAAAATCTATTAGAGGTGAACAGAAATCCTACACGATGTATAACGATTGCGCACCCTTTAGGCCAAGAAACTAATCGACGGCCAAGTTCCTGAAAGAAATTATGGCGACGGCCACAGATTATACTCCAGGCTGCGAGCATAATGACGCTTCTGTGCTTTCCTTGAGACGCTATATAGCATGCCATCTAATTCCACGAGCTCTGGGTAATGGAGGCAATCAACGCCCTATGCTAATTCGCTCGGAATACTCTTAGCATTAGTGAAGGAGGACAAAGTGGTCGAGTATCCTACCCTGTTCTCTGAGCGCGTACCAGGAAATTTGGAGAGTCGAGTTCGATCAGAGCCTTAACAAAAGTATCAGTTTACACGTAAGAAGGTAATAAGTGAAAGAGACTCCTTCTGCCGAGTAACCGAGTAAGTAGGTAATAAGTGAAAGAGACTCCTTCTAACGAGTAACCGGCATAATTGCAGGTCGTACACACCGTAGAGGAGGCAATTTCGTTAGTGCTTCTCATTTGTAGGGTTTAAAGCGCCTTTGATTCGAACACGGATGGAAGCCCGTTCTAATGGCAACTCCATGATGGACAAAGTAGAGCGCCAAATCCCCCATCAAGCTTGCGGGCTCCATGGCCGAACGTGCGATCGGGACATTGCGGCTGTGCTTGGCGATGGCACGGCAAGTTCGAGCCCTCCCCGCGTGCCATTTATTTCTCTTTCCATTGGCACATGTCCTTCTCCGTTTTTCAAAGTTGCATCCAATCTTTAGAATCCCGTCCATCGACTGGAAATCTTTGTAATTCGACGAAGAATATTATTAATGCAGCTTTTTCTCCCCGAGCGAACTAGTATGCAATCCAGAAGACATTTCAGTCTTACTAATCTGAGAACCACAAGGGGGAGGGGGAACAAAACGCTCCTTCCCGGGAAACATTCCAGAAAGAAATTGCGCCATCACAGTTTCTAATTTAATGTTATATCGTCCAAGCATTACCAGCCAAGGAAATAACTAGTGGGATTCTCCCCGGTACTTCTAATGGCTACCCCTTACCCCAACTCAACGTTTAATTCGTCTAGATAAGCCATAGTTTGTTCCTATCCCACGAAC
>JAOWAR010024358.1:0-12500 GCA_028571005.1 Clathrina lutea
GCTTTCTCGGGGTGGAGTAAAGTGATTTGGAACCAATATTTTTCCTTCCCAAAAAAAATTGTTCCTCATGTCCGGATCGCCCACCGCTGGCCTTAAAGTAGCGGGTCGCAGTATTACTCTGTGGTGGAAGCGTTGTGGGCGCTCGACAATAGTGGATGTCATCGAGACGGATGTTTTCGCAAGGCCTAGGATCTGTGGAGAACAGAGTACAAAGACGACGAGGAGGAGAGGTCGGCTTTGCTTGAAAGAGCTTCGAGCCAAACGAAAAAGGACCAAGAAACAGCCGCAACGACGCCGTTTGTTCAAGTGCTGTCCGCTGACGATCTCGCGGCGCGCCGGATGGCGCCACCAGCGACAGCATCCGCATCGACCTCCGAGATGCCAGCGAAGAGCAGCTTACCAAGACCTGCTTCTACGCCTCTCAACTTTTTGTTCATGGCTTTGAAAGTTTATAAGATGGTGTTCTTCACGGAAGATGTCAAGGGAAAAGCGTCCATTGTGCAGTTGCTCCGCGAATTCAGTTGCTGAAGCCTACACTGCGTACGAGGAAGAGCGTTGCATATACGAATGCATGAGCATCCAGCGTCGCAAGCGCTCGCTGATTTCGCGTGGATTGAAGGAAGTTCGATTAACACTGACCGACACCCACTCCTAGTCCGCATCATGATGGGCACTATCTGACGTACCATGAGTGCTGCTTACAACTACATCTGAACTGACCACTTCTGGCACCTGATGCCTGCCTCCCGTCTGGCGAACCGCAGCGCTGTGAGGATTGTTGTGGCAACTATGCGTTTACGTCGCCTCATGATCAGGACTAGCACAGACGGCCAGTGCATCCTGGAAGGAAGCGGAAGCAGCAGGCAGAAGGTGGTAGCCAACCAGTGCAGAAGGCTTCATGTCATCAATGCACATACGGTGACTGTGGAATGAGGTTCACAAGTAAGTACCAGCTGGCACAGCGCAAGGCAACAACAGGTCACAAATTGTCGCGGGGAAGGCCAAAGAAGAAGTGACAGTTCGCTTGCATTATTCTAACATTTAACTTTTGTCGGCTCTCTTCAATCTTCTGTCTTGTGGGCGTGATTGCTTGGCTTTGTGCTGTAGCTCTTATCCTCTCTTCATTCATCTGCTTTGTGAACATTATATTTTTCTCTGAGCTGGTTTATAGGCTCCTTCTCAAAGCTTTTTGGCTGACCTTTTTGCATATCTTGGTACATTCAGTCCAATCAACCCACTGAGAGGGTAAACGTTTTTTTGCCCATCTTTCGTTTTTGGGGGTGGGTGGTGGGTTGTCAGGAAAACTACAACGTTTCGTTTCACAAAAATCCCGGTAAATACGGACGGCCCCTAATGCTAAAGCATGATCAAGTATTTGCAATTTCTTTGTTCAAAACAGACCACCAAGGGATGGCAAACATGAAACTTAGACAAATTGCTCAGTGACATAATTCACCATAATTGCTGTACGTGCAACGTACTTGAACAAAGAAGAGCGAGCTTTCCATTGTGGCGTTGATGCCTAGGTTGAAGGCAAGCACGACGGCCAGAATGACCGAGAAGGCGAGTGACAGCAAGAGTATGAAAACAATGAGTCTGACGGTTGGTCTCTTAGAGCAATTGACACATTTCTGCAGAGAGAGAGAGAGAGAGAGAGAGAGAGAGAGGGTTAAGGGAGAGGTGGGACATGTTAATATGTTCAACTTGAATCTGACACGGGAGATTGAGCCGAGGAGAGTGAGATGGAGAGAGAGAGACGAAGAGAAAGAAAAGGGGAGGCAAAATAGATAAAACGACTCCAGAGAAATCAAGTACGAATTTCAGTATGCCCACTACCAAAAGCTCATGTAAATTGTGTGGATGAATGTGTTTACTAAAAAGGAAATGTATCTAGGATAACTGTAATTAGGTTATTGAAAATGTTCCCCCGTTACAAAATACTTTTCAAAGACATAAAGCCCTTTATTAGGCAAACTTTTGTGCAGGGTAGAATTGCATCTCTATCCTCTAGAAAATGCGCACTGATGAAGGTTTTCCCTACGCATAGCTGGAAACATCCAGGCTGATCTAGTAAGTATAGAAAGAACTTCAAGAAGTGGTGACCGTTCAAAGAAAAACGCATTTGACGAAAATTTCATGAAGCTCAAAATCCGTGCCGAGACCGGAACCTGAACCTGCGGGCCCCAAATCGCCTTGCAGACGAGAATCACCTGACTATCCGCTACGCTATCATGTTATCCTCTAAAAGGATGGACAACGGCGCAGTTTCTAGGTCAGGCTATCTCGTCCACACAGGACTCCTCGGTCTGGAAGATGGTACATGTACTAGCAACGGACCGGCCGGTCAGTTCAAATCACGTTCATGTGCTAACCGTCCAGCGCTCTGTCACAACTACCATCTTCCGGACCGCGGATTCCCGTGTGAACGAGATGGCCTGACCTAGAAACTGCGCTATTGCCCATCCTTACAGAGGATGATGTGATGGAGTAGCGGATGGTCAGGTGATTCTCGTTTGCTAGGCGATTTGGTGCTGCAGGTTCGAGTCCCGGTGTTGGCACGGATTTTGAGCATCATGAAATTTTCATCAGATGCATTTTTCTCTGTGCGGACACCACTTCTTTAAAGTTCTTTCTATGCTGACTATGCTAGCTCGGCGTTGACTGATTCTTCCTGGGGGTCAGTCAGTTCAAATCGTGTTGTCGTGCCGCTAACCATCCGTCGCTCCGGCGCTACTACAATCTTCCGGACTGCGGACTTCCGTGTGGACGAGATAACCTGACCTAGAAATTGCACCATTTCCCATCCTTTTAGATGATGACGTGATGGCGTAGCGGATGGTCAGGTGATTCACGTCTGCTAGGCGATTTGGTGCTGCAGGTTTGAGTCCTGACCTCGGCACAGATTTTGATCCAGTAAGGCTGGAGGGGGTGGCTGGCGGTGAAAGACAGGCACTGGTTCTGGGAACCGTCATTCTTCCTCCTTTCCAACTAGCTTCCTTTGCCTTATTCCCACGCTGTCATATATGTCAGGTTATGACGGCGATTGGAAGTGCAAAAATGAAGTGTGCGTGCATACACATTCTACTGCGCAGCTGTCCTGGTTGACTGCTCAGTGGCACGGCAGCTTCAATTGTCTTGTCATGTTGTCTTCTGGTCCCAGCTGATACGCAATCAATTGACACTGTCGTTCAACTCGTGTGTGGAAGGGTAAGCTCTTCTTTCGTTGCACCTGCATAAAGAGTGTGGTGGTGAGAGAGCAACCTGTTTGACCAAACTGTTCATTAAATTATCTTGCCAGTGTGTTGTGTTTCCTTCCTCTAAGACAAAGTTTATTCAACCTTGAATGTGTTGTCATGATCTTTGTTTATCTCAGTTAATTTTGCTGCTAGCATTCCTACAAATAACACAGTGCTAGAGGGGTGCGTGACAAGTTAGGCTTCAAAACTGTGTCCTGCAGAAACCTAACGTCATCAGATCCCTGAGAACCTGTCAGGAAATTAGCTTTTCAGCAAATTTGTCAAATTGAGATTCAAAAACTGATGTGACCTAAAGGTTTGTAACAGGTTTGCCTGAGAGGCCAACTAATACCAGAAAGCTTTGGCCTAAGAGTTTACGTTCAAGAATATCCTTCAGAATTCTGTCAAGGTTGCGTTAAGGTTGCTTTGTTTCAGAGCAGGGTCTGTGAAAATACTTAGTGAGCGACAGTCGCCTTGCTTCAAGTTTGCACTGAAAAGCGGCACGGGCATCCAGATAGCTGATACGCTTCAAAACACTAAATTCATCCAGTCTTCGACCTTAGCACTGCAAAGGAACAGTGCACCCATCCAGTCTTTGACCTTAGCACTGCAAAGGAACAGTACACCCATCCAGTCTTCAACCTTAGCACTGCAAAGGAACAGTACACCCATCCAGTCTTTGACCTTAGCACTGCAAAGGAACAGTACACCCATTGAGCCTTTCACCTTTGGACTGCATAGAATTGCTGAAGAATTACATCAAGTGCCTTAGCCGAACAGCCGTCTAGGTTGACTTGAAAATCCTTTTCCTTGAAAAACTTGAAAAGCACTCCAATTAACCCCAAATTTTATTGTGTGTTTTGTGGTCTTTGGTTGAGCACCATCATCTATTGCAATGATTTGGCTCTTCATCCCGTCCTTAAATGCGGTGTCTGGACCTTACTGTCTTTTCTTCCGCCACGATGCTAATGACCTCGAACACAAAAAGACATGTTCTGTGGAAAAAACCCAAAAGAATAACCTATCTATTGGCCTTTTAGGCGTTATCCCTGGACCCTATTTTTGAGACTGAGAAAAATGGGCATTCGTGCTTATTAAGTACAAAAGACCCTTTTGAAGACAAGCCCAAGGAAAAATTACACTTGAAAAATCCTCATTGTTTTGGAATAATGGTCGAAACAAATATGGCGCCCGGCAGCAAAACAATGTTTGTTCACTGCAGATTTATTTTCATCGCAAGGCAAAAGGGAATCTCAACTTTCCCGAGTGGCATGTTAAGGCCCTCTTCGGTCCAGTGTCTCAAGCAAAAACTCAAGGAAGAGGCGGGTTTTAAATATCAGTAGCTTCGAGTTGAAGTCCTGTTGACAAAGACCGAGTCTTGAGCATTTGGAGTCGATCAGACCACAAATGACTGGGCAGTGTGCTAATATTCCGGAAAATCTTAATTTCAAAAAAGAACGTTTGCAATTTCTCGTCCCTTTGGATCCGGACTGGTCGAGTGAAACTTCCCTCCTCAATTTGTCTCACTTTAAACGACATTCTGCTTAAAACAAAGTCACGAGCCAAAAGAAGGGCATGTTTAAAGGTAGGTTCAAGAACAGATCATATCAAGACGGTCCCAGGGGAGGGACTGATGCCCCTTAAGTAACCTCAGCAGGTGAAGGTAAACGCGTCACCACCTATGCTTCCCTCAAACCCGGTCACTTGGTATCGTCACATGCACAGCAGCTCTTCTTGCTGCATGGATTGCCTTACAAAGGTTCTCACCTCCAATGGCCGATGAAGGATCAACAATTCTCGAACTTCTCTGTTTTGAGTCTACCTACGTCTCGGTCGTTTGAAAAATGTCTGAGATTAAAAAAGTGCATTGAATGTCTCACTTGAACCTCATCTTTATCACAAATAAATCCTCGTGCAAAGACTTCGGTTTTGCCTTCGTCTTTATGCTCAGATCAATTACGCGATAAAGGCTCGGTCTCAGCCTTTAATATATTTTTAAAATCTTAGTCATTGACCTGAACCTTAACAAGAGACTTCAATAGTTTTTTGCAACCAGTGCCAGAATGCTGCAAGTCTGTTTTCTGCATGTACGGGTGAATGGTCTCCCTCTAAGGGAAACCATTCACACATCATTGGTACGAACAATCAGAGTCAAGAATGCCCGATGCTTCTTTCCTAAAAAGGAATTCTACGGCTATGAAGGATATGTTGAGAGACCAACTGCTATTGTCTCTCTGCAAAAACCATGGAAATTTTGCCATGACACCCACTCAGTGCGTAGCAGTGTTCATCTCATCATCTTTTGGGCGTGAGTCACGGTCGTTTGAGCAAGGTGGTGCATCCAAGTTATCAATTTGAGATCACTTCTTTCACTTGTCCCTGTCCGAATTGAGACAAGCTGCTTCATTGGCCACAGCATGGTTTTTTTTTCAATGAGGAGACGGCCAAACTCAGAATTGTATTTCTGGGTGGTTGTCCCCCTCAAGAGCAAGTACAGAGAATATCGCTGTTCAGTGATGCACTTAACGAGAGAAGGGCTAAGAATATTTTCAAACACAATTGAATAAATGTTAACTGGCTAAAAGGAGCTCCCTCACCTGGTGTGAGTAGTCGACGTCAAAGCGCAATCCTCTCTGGCAGTAGCTGCACATGGCGCCAGCCTACTCGACTGGCAGGGGTTGTCTACTGAGAGAAGCCACATAATGTCCTTGTGTGGTGAGCAGCCGGCAGCTAAACATGGCGAAGTGGCAAATCAAAAGTGAGATTTATCCAGTTCTTAGAAAGGGTCATTATGCCTCGATCGGAACTCTTCCACACTCCAGCTGAATACACTGCCCCTTCCTTTGTATGGCTCTGAGACATTCTTTGCCAGTGTTCCCGCCCAAAAACCTGTTTTAATGTATACAAACTTGCCTTTCCTGCACAGCATTACCCCTCGAGTCTTGGTCTTACACCTACAGACAAAAGGTGAAGTTGACACCAGGACCCTCCTGGCTGGTCGATTGGTCCTTTGTGTTTCATGATAGGGCAATTTCTCAGAGCGGCCCTTAGAAAAATTGACGGCATAATTTAGACCCTGAAGCCACACAAGGAGGAAAACTTCTTTGAACTGAAGTGAATACTTTTAGCACACTTTCAAGATTTTTTGAATTCCTGAGTATATTTCTGAATAAAGGCAAACTTGAGCTTAATGGTGGTTCTACACCTTTACCATTTTCGTCACACTTTGCTCGAGCGGCTCTAAAATCGGGTGTCCTTAAATGTGATACCTTATACATTGAACTTGAAATACAACGGTGGAAGGAAGCAACCCCTATTTCGTTTGCTCCATGAAAAAAGACTCAAGGGAGAGGTAGGTAATCAGAATTTCCTAGCGCCCTTTCTTAGGTCTATGATGGTGGAGGCTTGTAGAGATTTTGAAGGTGATCCAGTAAGTAGCGGCTGAGGTGTGACGATCCAACCTTCTAAAGGTTGGTGAACCAGGTATTGAACAACTGGAGTTTGAGATTTCCGCCTGGGCAACCTGCAGCTTCAAATTCTCGGGCGTCAATGACAATTTCTGTAACTTAGGGGTGGATTTCTGGCAAGAAAATTCCAGTGCAGATACTTCATACCTTTTTCCGGCCCTTTTCTGCAAAAAAGAAAAATGTGCTAAATCAGTCCTAAAGAGGGCAGAACTATCCTTAACTCTACTTGGAGTTTGCTTGTTTTGTGGGTATAAAAAAATAACAGTGCTCTTATTCAGAGAGGAGATAACGCGGGGAAGGAGAAGAATGAGAAAGAAGTATCAAGTAACACCTGTGCTCTTCTTGTTGATAACTTCAAACTGCCTTCTGTGACCTAATTGCTACACAGCCTTCTCAGAAGCCATCTTATACAGTAATCCCAGAGAAAAGCACTCAAATTCAGCCACTTCTACCCACGCATGAACTTGAAGTTGACCACCACCCGTAGTGCTAAAGAGCAATGCGGAGCTACCACTGCTCCCAGTGCAGATCCCAGCTAAATTGACAACATTGAATGTCTTCTTTGGGTTGAGCCTACAGTTTGTTTCTCCCTGAAACACAGACAAAAGGAGAGATACTCTTTGAGAGTATGTCCAGGAAAGGCTTGTCAACACGTTAAGTTTGGTTGGTATAAAACCGATGGGATTTGACAAGACTTGTTAACGTTGTGTCATTTAAACCAATAAGGAGGAAAGTGAAGAAAAGTGACAAAGGTACAAAGGCGATAGATCATCTCAAGCCTTCTCTTAGTTACACAGCAAGAAGTAGGAGAGGGTAATGGGACTATTGTCCCTCCCCTCCATAACCCTCTGGTCCAGAGAGGGTTAAACTTGACCTACCAAGTCTGGATTTCTGGCTGCCAAGGGCGGATCAAAGCCGAGGTAACAGCCACAAAGGCGGAACTTGATTTCCAATCGGATTCTGCATAAGGCACTGTCCCCATGACAGGCATGTTCCATCAGGAGGATCTTCAGAACACCCTTGGAGCTTGGAATACCTGCCAGGAAAATTCGTCACAGAGGCTGGTTGGTACCAAAGACAATTGTCATACCAGGTGGCAGTTCACGACTTGCCATACCCAAAACTACAGATCGGTTCGGGGACATCATCTATCACGAGAGAGAATCCGAGGAGGAGACAACAAGGAGAACAATTAACGGAAAATTTTACCGAAAATTAAGAGTCAAAGTTTACCTTCGATGTGACCATTAACTTCAGAAATTCCCAATTTAATTTATACGATTTCACAACTCTTGTGACTTGTACCCTCACATTGGCATGGGTCTCTGTTATTAACGGTTTATGCCATCCTCGATTTGAAAGATGTATCGTCAGACAAAAAGAAATGTGAAATATGAGTTTTTGTAAAGAATCTAAAAACTTTAGAAGCAGGAGATTGTCCGTTTCATCACTTGTGCTCTTGACATTTTGATACGTGAAAAAACCCTTCACAGAGCCCAATTAACTACATTCCCACCTGATTCGGGAAATGTTTAAAGAAAGAAGGGGCAGTAGGGATGGGAAAAGCCCCAGGGTTGTTTACATTAGGTGAAAAAGAGGCAAGTAAAAGCTCAGGAGAAGGGAGGAGTAAACTGTGGATAAAAGCTGGTAAAATCGATCATTTATTTGAAGAAGCCACTGTTGGAATTCCATGCATAAATGAAGCGTCCAGCTCCTGCGTAGTTCTTGCATAGCTCAACCAACCCCCCAGCCTCCGTTGACAATTAGACAGAACCAAAAGTCTGAATCAGAGTGAAGTGAATCTCTCCCAAGTAAATCACGATCAAGTATGGCTCCGATCATCAGTTAGAGCATCCCTGAGGAATGAGTACATTCTAGATCCCTCACCAGCAAGTCACCAGCCCATAAAACCCAAGGAGGAGATGGAAGAAAATCCTAAATCAAGAGGATCCTTTTTAATTGAAATAAATTTAATAAATAAATACTTAAAATCATAAAATAATGATATTTAGATATATAAAGCAAGGAAATAAAAGTAAAATTACGAAAAGAATAAAATTGGTATAATGGAAATGAAAACTGAAGAAAAAAAGGGGGAACAAAAAAAGGAAAAAGAAAAGAAAACAAAACAAAACAAAACAAAAAAAGAAAAAAAAACTGCAAAAAAGACACCAGTGAAGGGGTAATCGATCGGTCATTGGCGGTCATCATCTACTCCAACTAGTTCGGCGAGTAGTTGCTAACCTGACTCAGAGGACCTGACAATCGATACCTTCACGTAGGTGTTCGGTGACCGACCGGGTGTGTGTGTGTGTGTGTGTGTGTGTGTGTGTGTGTGTGTGTGTGTGTGTGTGTCCATTTCCCACCAGTCTTCTTGCTGTGTGTCAGGGTGCTTGTGGAGACTTGACAATCACTGACTGTTTCACACAAGGGAGAAAGACAGAGAAATGCTTTTCCATTAGCTGAAAATAGCTTTAATATTTTCCATAGAAAATTGTCACTATGCCAACCACAGGCTGAAACGTCCGGTACAGCATGGGCAGGTAAAAGGATTTAGTTGTTGCTCAATTTGATGTGAAAGAAACATTTCGCTCAACAGGAGCACAGCTGCATGGGCAACTTTGAGGTGATGTATTAACAACAACATTCTTAAGTGGTACAGCAAATGTGTCCTTCAAACGCAGCCTCTTCTCTGAACCGCCTTCACAGGCTGGTTGCTGCAAGCATAACAGTCACTTTGTCTAAAAAGAAAACTGATTTCCCTCCTTTCTGCAAAGCAATCCAGATATGAAAAAGTTATTTAAGCCAATGTAAGTTATGCAATCAAAAATGCGTGATGCGATCAAATCAATACCAGCATTTTGCACGTCAACGCACTCTGTTAATTTAATTTGGTGTAAGGATCGAGGGGTGGTGTTCAGTCGTCTTACATGTACAAGAGAGGAGCCGTCTTGAGTTCTGGTGTGCTGTTGTGTAACTCCAAGAGACATTCTTGTGAAATTTCCTGACAGTGTTCTGTTGCTTGTATTGACACTTGTGATTCTCAGCATGTTCCTGCAGTTCTGCAGGCGCTTGGAGTCCGTCCTGCGACATTCAAACTGGCCAGTGTTTGTGTCTCAATAACACCCTGGGTCGCACCTGCAGCAGCTGCTTGCCCAACCACTTCCCCTATCGAGATCTTGACAAGGGAGTGGGCTGCCTGCCCTGTGACTGCGACTCCACAGGGTCACGATCACTACAGTGTCGCCCTGACAACCGGGTATCTGGCCACCCACAGTGTGACTGCCAGCCGGGTGTGTCTGGTCCACAGTGTAATCAGTGCATGGAGAGTTTCTGGTCTTTCTCCAATACTGGCTGTTTGCCATGTAACTGCTCAGCACGCGGAGCTCTCAACTCATCCTGTGACTTGCAGTCCGGACGTTGTCCTGCCAAGCCAAATGTGGAAGGTGAAAAAGCTGACCGCTGCAAGAATGGCTCGCTGTTCCTGAGTCGAGAAAATCCTGACGGCTGCTTCAGGTGTTACTGCAGTGGCCACTCTGACACATGCACGACTCACAGCGGGTTTGCACAGGTCAAGCAGAGAGCCATGTTTGAGGAGACAAACTCCTTGTCTGGGTGGAAAGTCGAGGAAGACGATGCTCTCCTTGTGTGGCAAGACACTCAGTGAGTATTACTGTGTTGCTGTGGAGATGAGGTCATCTCATCTTGAATTGTCTTGGTGGCCTTGCCACTGGGATAAACTTTACGGGTTATAAAATGACCTTTTCACCTTTGCACTCTAGCTAAAGTAGGAATGACCTTGCATCTGGCTGGTTGGAAATTACCTTTGCACTTTAGCTAGTGTAGGAATGACCTTTGTACTTTAGCTAGTGTAGGAATGACCTTTGCACTTTGATTTCGATAAACTTATTTTGAGTGTGACACTGACTTTGTCAGTATCGCAAAAATGTTCATCCTTAAGGTAGCAGTAAGGACATGGCATCAATGTTTCTGAAAAATAGTAGAAACGTAAAGCACCGAAAACTACACATGCATCGATCAATTTAGACATGAGGTAACAATGGTGCAGTTGGGTGACATGGCAATGTAATGTTAAGGCCAAGCCAACCTTTATCTTTCAAAGAAGATTATCGAAAACGGTCAACATACTCATGTTCGCCGCCTTATGTTTTTGTTGCTGCCCCCCCCCCCCTCTCCTCTGCACAGGGAGCTGCTGGCAATGGGTCGCTCAAAAATCACGCTCCTCGCCCCTTCGGAGTTCCTTGGTGACAAGAGAACTGCCTTTGGACAACCCTTCTCTTTCTCTTTGAGCCTGAAGAATGGTTTTCTTGCCAATACGGGAGAAGAATTGCTGGCCAACGTTAGAATCTCCATCGAATTGGAGCGGAGAACAATACCCTCCCACAAACTGTTTTATGTTGTGGGAAAGGATACCTTACAGTTTGGGCCAGATTTCAACTTCAAGGTAAAGGAGAGAACAGCCTGTTTCCTTCTGTGCTCCCTCTTTGAGAAAGGCAACGGTAAGTCTCTCACTTATCCATGTTTAATGTTTGCCGGAATGTTGTGCCTGTTGGATTTTTGTTCTCCTTAGGTGAGGTTCCTCCGCTTTGGTTGGACGTCTCACTTCTTGGACGGGCCTCCCGCTCAGGACCATGACCTGCACCAAGCCTTGTCAGATGTGGCACGTTTGAAAATCGTAGTAGATTTTCTTGAGGTGAGGAGAATCATTCTTTGCTGCTTTGGATGCAGATACTGGTTTGAAGTAATGCAATTCTCCATTGCTTTAAACCAGTATCTGCATCCAATGCAATATTACGTTACTTCAAACCAGTATCCTGCCTGCCTGCCTGCCTGCCTGCCTGCCTGTCTGTCTGCCTGTTTGTCTATCCGTCCACTCCTTCCAGAGCTTTGAGTGGTATTAGTTGATTGAATGGCCAAGAACAGACTGTTAAAGTTGTAGGATGTTTCATGTATGAAATGACCAACACCACACTGTCTGTTTCTGTGTGTTTCAGAGTTTTCAGGTGGAGAGAAAGTTCACCATTGACAACGTCGAGATGCAGTACGCTCTGCCCAAAGCACAAGTCAGTTCTGGCGCACCTGAAGCGAATTGGGTCGAGGAGTGCACCTGTCCGCCCGAATACAAGGGTCGTCAGTGTGAGATGTGTGCAGAGGGCAACACGCGAGAGCCATCGTTTGGGAGCGAGTTCTCCGTCTGCTTGCCTTGTCATCCTCTGTGTCAGCAGCTGAGCAGTGACGCGTGTCACCCACAATCAGGAATGTGCCAGGGATGCTTTAATAACACACAAGGACCGTTCTGCTGGGAGTGTACTGAGCTGCACTATCGGCCAGCTTTCGACATTTCCAAGGTCAGTCTCAGCTGCGCTGCCGGTGGATAGAATCACACTAACTGATCATGTTGGCCTTATGGGAATTTTCCCAGCTTATGAATTCTCTTGAGATTCAGAACTCTCTTGGAAGGGAGAAAATCTTACAAGGAGGATCAAAATTGATTTTATTCAAATTCAGACACATTGGACTGCACACGTGGTCTGGGTTTGAGGACAAAATGAGCAATTTATAGAGCTTAGTTTTCTTATACCGATCATATCTTTTAGGGCGTGCCTATCTTCTCGTTATCTTCGGGGAACAGATTTATGTCATTATAGCTTCAAAGCTACCATGAGTAGAAACACCATTCTTTGAACTAAATTGTGCTGGAACAGAACTTTCAACATTCACTAGCTGATACGTGTCCTGGTGAGCCGTACTAAGCTATGTTTCTTTGTACTGCAAC
>JAOWAR010024469.1:0-21099 GCA_028571005.1 Clathrina lutea
TAATGAATCGCCGTCCGGCTCTGTTCAAACGGCAAAATATATGGTTTGATAGTGCGGATTTCAAACCGCTTTCGCAAGTTTTCCTTTAACTCGGTGTCCGGATGGATAAAAGAACTGCCGCAAAAGTCATAAGTTCTGTTAGGGCTCTTTCAATAGATGCGGTTGAGCGGGCAAAGTCCGGACATCCCGGAACTCCCATGGCCCTTGCTCCGGTTATTTTCACCCTCTGGAACGATTTTCTCAGGCACAATCCGGCAAACCCGGGCTGGCCCGCGCGTGACCGTTTTGTTCTTTCCGCCGGTCATGCTTCAATGCTTATCTACTCAATGCTCCATATCTCGGGTTACGGAGTTTCTCTTGATGACATAAAAAACTTCAGAAGGCTCGGCAGCAAATGCGCTGGACATCCCGAGGCCGGCCTTGCTCCCGGGGTTGAAACCACAACCGGTCCCCTTGGGCAGGGAGCCGCGACCTCCGTCGGCATGGCTCAGGCTGCCAAGTGGGTGTCAGCCCGTTTTGACAAACCCGGTTTTGAGATTGCCGGCTACGGGGTTTTTTCAATTCTGAGCGACGGGGATATGATGGAGGGGATTACCTCCGAGGCCGCCTCGTTTGCAGGGCATACAAAGCTTGACAATCTTGTATGGATATACGACGACAACGGCATAACAATTGACGGAAAGACCGATATCTCTCTTTCCGAAGATGTGAGAGCGAGGTTTGTTTCGTATGGATGGAAGGTGTTCAGGGTTGCTGATGCCAACAACCTTTCCTCTCTGCGCAGAGCGTATAGCAGAGCCATTGCCGCCGCCGCACCGTCTCTTATCATAGTAAAAAGTCACATAGGTTTCGGAAGCCCCGGGAAGCAGGACACTTCCGATGCTCACGGCTCTCCGCTGGGTGCCGAAGAGGCGGCGTTTGCAAAAAAAGAGTATGGTTGCGACCCCGATTCACAGTTTGTCATACCCGCGGAGATACTGGATTACCGCCGCTCGGTTATTGGCAAAGGAGAGCGTCTTGAGGCTGAATGGAACTCCCGTTTCGGGAACTACTCGGAAAAATATCCCGACCTTGCTTCGGAGTTCCGGATGATTCAAAGCGGAAAACTTCCAGCTGACTGGGACTGTTGTCTGCCGATTTTTGAATCCTGCGGGCCCCCGATTGCCACACGCGCCTGCAACAGCAGGATTATCAACCGGATAAGCGGAAAAATTCCGTGGTTTCTCGGGGGAGCCGCCGATGTGGCGGGGTCGGCAAACGTTTACATAGAGTCCGCTGGACGTTTCTCCGCCGATGACCGCACCGGAAGAAATATCTCTTTCGGCGTCAGAGAGCACTCAATGGCGGCGGTTTCAAATGGTCTTGCGGCCGGCGGTTTGAGGCCCTATGCGTCGTGCTACTTTGTCTTTTCGGACTATCTGAAGCCCGCGCTGAGGCTTTCTTCTCTGATGCAGCAGCCGGTTATCTATATTTTTTCACATGATAGTATCGGCGTTGGAGAAGACGGCCCCACCCACCAGCCTATTGAGCATCTTGCGGCGTTGCGGGCAACGCCGGGTCTGGATGTGATACGGCCCGCGGACGGAAACGAGCTCAGCGTGCTCTGGAGAAGAATTATGACCTTGCGTCGTCCCGCAGCTCTTGTTCTGACCCGCCAGAAGGTTCCCGTTATTGACAGGAATGAGTTCTCTTCCGCCGAGGGGGCACTGAAGGGCGGATACATACTTGCCGGGGGTGAAGAAACTCCCGACATCGTTATGATTGCAACCGGTTCTGAGGTTTCGCTGTGTCTTTCAGTTCATAAAATGCTTCTGAGTGAGGGAGTAAGTTCAAGGGTGGTAAGCATGCCAAGTTGGGAGATTTTTGAAGAGCAGGAAAAGAGTTACAGAGACAATGTGCTTCCTCCTTCTCTTACAACACGGCTTTCCGTTGAGGCTGCTTCGTCTCTCGGCTGGGAGAGATATGCGGGAATCGCGCCCGACAGCCGTGTTTTCGGTATTGACAGATTTGGCGAGTCCGCTCCGGCGCAGGACGTTATGAGAGAGTTTGGCTTTACCGCAGAGAACATCTTCTCAATTGCAACGGAGTTGGTTCGGAAGTCCTGAAGGGTTGATACGGTTGAACGACGGCAAGCCTATGATTGAGGGCAAGGGCGCCTTTTCCTCCGGTTACGGTGAGAACCCGGGTTCTCTGGCCGTCGGTTCGTTTGCGCGGCGGCTTGAAAACTCTCTTGCGCGAGCCGCTGGAGACCGGATTGTGGAGAGGATCTGGGAGCTTGACAGTTCGCTCTGGGCCGGGGACGAAGGTCTGACAAAAAACAGGCTCGGTTGGCTGTTTCTTCCCGATACCATGCCCGACAGGCTCCGGGAGATTGAGCAGTTTGTCGGATATTGCCGGCAACTGCGCACCGAGAGGGTTGTGCTGATAGGGATGGGGGGCTCAACCCTTGCGTCAAAGGTTTTTGGCGCAGCGTTCTCCTCGCCGGGCTTTCCTTCTCTGACAGTTCTGGACACAACAGTGCCGCAGGCGATTGATTCCCTCTGTGCCAGTTTGGATTTTGACAGAACTTTCTTTATTGCCTCCTCCAAATCCGGAGGCACTATTGAAACTGTGTCTCTGCTTGATTTCTTTTTTGAAAGGTGTTCCGGTGTTCTGGGTGTTGGGAAAGCGGCGCAGAGATTTGCGGCAATAACGGACACCGGAACGACTCTGCACCGGAGTGCGGAACGGAGAGGCTTTTCAAAGATATTCCCCGGAGACGCAACGGTCGGCGGTCGCTTTTCACCTCTCTCTTTTTTCGGTCTTGTTCCGGCGGCTCTTGTCGGAGCCGATACCGGAAGGATTCTTTCGGCGGCGCGGGAAATGGCCCGGAGCCTGCGTTCAAAAGAGAGTTCGGGGTCCAACGCCAACACGGCCCTGAGGCTTTCTTCGGTTCTTGACCTGTTCTGTGCGGCCGGCAAAGGTGTTTTTCAAATCCACTGTTCGGATTCCATTGCGGGTTTTGACAGATTTGTGGAGCAGATAATCGGAGAAAGTCTTGGAAAAGAGGGAAGGTCTGTTCTTCCGGTTGTCGGTTCTTCTGGCGGCGGACGGGCAACTGTCTTTGTCTGTTTGGAGAGCGATGCCTCGCTGCTTTCCGAAGCGGGCCGCCTGGCCGGTAACGGGCATCCTGTGGTTACGACGGTTCTTGAGGACGAACACCATATCGGCGGAGAGATTTTTAGATGGGAAATGACGGCGGCAATTCTGGGAGCTCTCTGGGGTATCAACCCGTTTGACCAGCCGGATGTGGAATCCGCAAAAGCCCAGACCCTCCGTTTTCTGAAACTCCGCAAGGAGGAGCAGTTTCCCTCCACATCGCCGGATTTTCTGGTTGAAGGGGTGAGGATACACAGTCATTGTCCGGACCTGCCCAGTTTCAATTTGTGGCTTGAGAATGAAGCAAGTTGCAGAAAGCAAAAGGGTTATTTTTCCATACAAGCCTTTCTTGACGGTTCCGAAACAAGTTTGCGCAAAGCGGTTGAGATTCTTCGTGCGGGGTTTTCCGAAAAGTTCGGAATTACCGTCACTTCGGATTTCGGTCCCGCCTACCTGCATTCTTCGGGGCAGATACACAAAGGAGATTCGGGAGAGGGTCTGTTTGTTCAGCTCTGCAGTTCGTGCGGAAAAGATCTTGAAATTCCTCTGCACACCCCGGATTCGGGGGGCGCATCGTTTGGAACACTGAAAACCGCTCAGATGCTCGGTGATGCCAAAGCCCTTAAAGAAAAGGGCAGGGAGGTTGTCCGTTTTGAGTTTCTGGCGGATGCGGAGAGGGGAATTTACCACCTGATGAAGCTTCTGGGTCTGCGGAGAGCTGACTGATTGCCTTGCTGTTTGACACAATAGTCTTCTTGAGCTCTGGAATTTAAGGTATTTTTAATTGGCAATGCCTTCTCAAAAGACTCCCGGTGCGAAGGGCGCCAAGAAAGAAGTTGATACGGGGATGTTGCGTAGCGCGGCTTCCTCTGCGGTTGATTTTGTTTCTTCGGGAATGGTTGTCGGTCTCGGCACGGGGAAAGCGGCCAATCTTGCCGTGGAGGAGATCGCCAAAAGGGTCAGGCTTGGCGCCGTCAGAGATATTGTCTGCATTCCCAGCTCCATAAGAGCCGCTTCATTTGCGAGGTCTCTCGATTTGAAAACGGCCGGTTTCACCAATCCGGCTTCCATAGACATAACAATAGACGGCGCCGATGAGGTTGACCGCAATCTGAATCTTATCAAAGGGGGAGGCGGGGCGATGTTACGCGAGAAGGTGGTTTCTCAGGCAAGCGCAAGAAACATCATAGTGGTTGATGAGAGCAAGATGTCGGTCAAGCTTGGCACTCTGAGACGTCTTCCCGTTGAGGTGGTGCCGTTTGCTCTGAAGCCAGTGGAAAGATTTCTCTCCTCAATCGGTGCAATGTCAATAGATTTGAGAAGGGATGAGAGCGGAAAGAGATTTGTAACCGACCAGAAAAACTGCGTGTATGACTGTGACTTCGGCCCGATGTATGACCCGAAGATAATAGCTGAATCTCTTATATGGAGGGCCGGCATTGTGGAGCACGGGCTTTTCCTCAAAACCGCAACCGATGTTATGGTTGCAACAAAACAGGGCGTAAAGCATCTGAGAGCTTTGTAATGCCTTCGGATTTGCTCTCTTCCGGGCTTCTGCTTCTGGTCGGCCTTGTCGCTGGCACGGTAAATGTGATGGCTGGTGGAGGCTCGGCGCTGACGCTTCCGGTTTTGATATTTCTCGGTCTTGACGGAGCCGAGGCAAACGGGACAAGCCGGCTTGCCACTCTGTTGCAGAGCGCTTCCGCGACGGCGTCCTTTTCCGGCACGCACCGGAAGATCTTCCCACAGAGTTTCAGGTATTCACTGCTTACCGTTCCCGGGGCGGTATGTGGAGCTTTTACCGCGGTCGTAATTGATGATTTCTGGTTCCGGAGAGTCCTTGCTCTTGTAATTATCCTTGTTGCGCTGTCCATATTTTTCCCCTTTCGGCAAGGCAGCACCGGGAGCGGACGATGGAGAAATCTGATTATATATCCGGGGCTTATCGCCGTGGGTTTTTACGGCGGCTTCATACAGGTCGGAATCGGAATTGTGATAATGGCTCTGCTTTTTCACACCCTCAGGCTTGATGCCGCTTCGGTCAACGCCCATAAGGTAGTCATAATTCTGGTCTATACGCTTCCGGCGATGGGGATTTTCTTTCTGAGCGGCAATGTGGATGTCCTCAAGGGGCTGAATCTCGCCGCCGGAACAATGCTCGGCGCATGGTGGGGGGCGCGCCTGTCAGTCAGAAAAGGAATTGCGGCGGTGCGGTATTTCCTGCTTGTTGCAATACTCCTTTCCGCAATAAAGCTGCTTGATGTGTTCTGATTCGGAAAGTTATTCTACGCTCCCACAGATAACGCCGGTGCCAATAGTTGAAAGACCGGCTATTGCGCCAATAATCCATCCCGCCGTTCTGCGTCCTCCGCCATCGTTCATAGACAAAGCATTTGTTATGGCGAGCTGTCTGATTCGGTCATCTTCTTTGTTTATAACCGTTTGGGATGCTTTTTTTATGGCCGCTTCCCGTTTCTTTTTTGCTTTATTTCCGCTGTTAAGCAACAAAAAAGAACCTGTCCACCACAAAAGGCTGCTGGCAACTGCGTAGCCGCACTCACTGCCCGTGTAATAGGTTTTCCCGTTGCGCGTGTAATACGCATTAGCCTCTTTCATGGGAATAGAAAGACATAGGCATAAGCCTAATATCAAAGTTAAGGTTTTCATTGCTGTTTAGCTCCCTCTTTCCAGCTTGAAGAGCCGGGCCTTGCTAAACAGCACACCAAAGAGTTTTGATGGGAGTTTCCTACCTATTCCCCAGACAAACAGGAGCTACCTGCTGTCTTCTTCGGGTCTTATATTTAGTAAGAGACCCGACATCGGGCCTCTTCGGCATGCTATTTAGCGTTGTGAAATCTGCTTACTTACAGCCTGTTTGTCAAGAAAGAGAGTTTTTTGCCTATGGCGAATCCTCTTCTCAGCCCGCAAACCTGCCGAGTATGCTGTATCTGCCGTCTGCGGAGACAAGCTCTGAATGCGTTCCCGCTTCAACAATCTCTCCCTTGTGAACAAAAAGTATCCGGTCGGCGTTAATCACGCTTGAGAGCCTGTGCGCTATGGTGATAAGGCTGAAGCCTTTTTCAAGAGAGCGTTTTCTCAGCAGCCGTATCGTTTCAAGTTCGGTTTCCGCATCCATGTTTGAGGTTGCCTCGTCCATAATCACTATGTCGGGGTCGCCGGCCATTCCCTCCTCAATGTGCCGCATTTGAACTTCTCCGGAAGACATAAACCGCTGCCCGTTTTCCGGCTCATAGTCTTTTCTCTCCTGAAAAACCGCGGAAATACGGCTTCGCAACCACTCAAGTTTGATGTCTTTCAGGTCTGCTCCGCAAAAGGTGATACTTCCTCTCTGCGGTTCATAGAGGCGGAATATAAGATTGAATATGGTTGATTTTCCCGAGCCCGTGGGGCCGACGATGGCTATCCAGCTCCCGCCGGGCAGAGAGAAGGAAATGTCTCTGAGCGTCCAGTGGTTCCTGCCGTAAGAAAACCAGACGTTCTTGAATTCAAGATTTCCCGTGCGGCCGTGCGGGACTGTTCTTCCGGGTTTTTCGGGTTCGGTTTTGTCAAGCTCGTAAAGATTCTCGGTTGCGGCTATTGCGGACTGCAGTATGTTGTATTTTTCTGACACCTCAAGAACCGGTCTGAACAGCATTCTCACATAGTAAAGAAAAGCTATCAGCGTTCCGGCTGTTATGTTTCCCCTTATGACTTCTCCGCCGCCGTGCCAAATTATTATCCCGATTGCGAGAACGACCGCATATTCAATGAAAGGACGAAAAATCACATAAGCCCAGAGCTGTTCCATATTGGCGCGGAAGTTTTCCCCGCCGACTTTCCCGAACCTGCGCAGGTTTTCCTCTTTTCTGCCGAAGTCCTTGATGGTGCGGATTCCCCGCAGGCTTTCCTGAACAAAGGAGTTGAGTTTTGCTATTGAAATCCTGATTTTCCGGTGAGACACCCTGAGCCGCCTGCGAAACAGATGCGCCACAACTCCCGCTGAGACAACAATGGAAACTATTATCAGCGCAAGTTTGAAATTAAGCCAGAACATCACCGTGGCGACACCTATTACAACAATCAAGTCTTTTACTACATGAACAAGCACCGATGAATACATCTCGCTTATTGAGCTCAAATCGTTGGAAACCCTTGTTGTGGTTCGTCCCGTGGGGGTTTTGTCAAAGTAGCTCTGGGGCAGAGCCAGTATGTGCCGGAACATCCTTAATCTGATGTCGTGAATTATCCGCTCTCCGGAAATCTTCAGAAAGTAGTTTGAAAGCGATGAGCCCGCAAATATTCCCAGAATGCACAGCGCTGTGATAAAGGTCAGCCATAGGAGCCGGTTCATATCGTTTATGCGGAGTGTCAGTATGCTTTCTTTTCCGAGAGAGAGGAGACCGGCATTGTCCGCATATGCGATGCCGTTCTCAAAACCGAAGACCTGAGGGTTGCGCCTTGCCATTGCATATGACCCGGATTCCGCATCTCGGTTTTCAATCACAAAGTATCTCTTGCCGGAGAGTTTTTCCGCGCCCATTTTTTCAGAGCCTTTCTTTGACAGATCAACCAGCTTCCCGTCTGGCGTTCTTCCCCAGGTCAGGGATATGTGGTTGTCCACCGCGCTTTTTGTGATATAGGGGAGGGCGATTTCAAAGCCAGCGGTAAGAAACATCAGCAGAAGCGACAGATTCAGGAACTTTCCGTGGTTTGCTATGAAGCCGAAAAGCCACGCAAGTATTTTTCTGTCCTGCATTGTTTTCAGAACATTTCTGTCTTTTCCCGGTTCCGTCATGCGTTCAGTCCCGTCTGTATCTCGTACATTCCGGCAAACAGCCCGCCTTTTGATATCAGCTCTTTGTGAGCGCCTGATTCTCTGACTCTTCCGTCTTCAAGAACCACAATGGAATCGGTCAGATTCATCGCATTTGTCCGGCTTGATATGATCAAAACGGTTCTGTTCTGTAACCAGTCACGCAGATTCTTTATAATTTGCGCCTCGGTTGAAAGGTCAAGAGAAGAGAGCGCATCGTCCAGGATGAGAATCCTCGGCTCAAACATAATGGCGCGGGCGAGAGATACTCTCTGCTTCTGCCCCTCGGAAAGGTTGATTCCTTTCTCTCCGACGACTGCGTCAAGCCGTCCGCCAAACTCCTCAATCTCACTTTTAATGCAACAGATTTCAGCTGCTTCAAGAGTCTTTGCGGTTCCAACATCGGGTTTCATAAAGTTTATGTTGTCTCTTATCGTGCCGCTGAAAATAAAGGCTTGCTGGGATATGCTTATAATGTTTTTCCTCAGGCTTGCAGGTGAAATTTCCCGCATATCCGTCCCGCCGATGAGAACAGAGCCCTCGTCCGGGCGGGTTCTGCCACAGACGATTTCCGCAAGGGTGCTTTTGCCCGACCCCGTGCGTCCTATAATCCCGATTATCTGTCCGGGTCCGGTTTCAAGGGAAAGACCGTCAAATATTGTCTTGCCGCCGATTTTGTGACGCAGCCCGGAAACTTTGAGATTACCAGCTCCGGGCATATCTCTGCCAGAGCCTTCACCGTCGCCCTCTGGCGCCAGAGCCAAGAGCGAATTCAGCCTTTTAACCGAAGAGTTTCCCCTTTTGAGTATATCCTGTGCCCAGCCGAGGGAAGACATCGGCCAGACCAGCATTGCAAGATAGACAACAAGCGCGGTGAAGTCTCCCAGTGTTATTGAGCCCGTTATCACCCCGCGCCCGCCGAGCAGAAGAAAAGCCGCTCCGGACATTCCGACAAAAAGAGCTATAGCGGGCTGGTAAACAGACCAGAGCCTAGCGAGTCTGATGTTCCGCTCCAGATGTTTTGAGCTTGAGCGGTTGAAGTTTTCCGTCTCCCTGTTTTCCATCCTCATTGATTTCACGGCTTTGATTCCGTTGAAGGGTCTTCTTGCGCTTTCGGTCAGTTCCGAAAAGGATTCCTGCGTTTTGCGGAATCTCCTCTCTATGGAGTTGCCGATTCTCACAATAAAGAAAAGCATGATAAGAAAGGGCAGGGAGATAACCGAAGCTATCTCCGGGGAGATGTAGAACATCGCTCCCATGATGAAGACAAGGAGAAACAGGCTGTCGTAAACAACCATCACTCCGAGACCGCAGGAGAACTTGATTGTTTCTATGTCGTTCACTGTGTGCGCCATTAGGTCTCCAAGATTTCTTGAGGACAGACGGGAGGTGTGCAGATTCTGAAGGTGTGAAAAGAAGTCGCTTCTGAGGCTTCTTTCAATTTTGCGCGCCGTTCCCATTATGAAATATCTCCATCCCAGCCGGAAGACCGCCATCAGCAGACCTATTCCGAGGATGTAAAGCGCGTATCTGCGCACCAGTTCCTCCGCCTCCGGCCCTCCTTCCGCAAAAGCTTCAATTGCGCGGTCAATGACAAGCGGAACTGCCATCTGCAGAAGGTCCACCGCAGACAAGGTAACAAGCCCCGATATGACTGGGGTTTTATGCCTTCTCAAAAGAGAGGTGATGCTGATTTCTCTTCGCAACTTGAACTCCCTCATTGAGGACGCCGGCACGCTGATTTCTGAATGTTTGTGAAACCTGCCGGGGCAGGCACGGGGTAAGGCGGTAGAAAAAATCCTGCGGAATCGGGGTTTCCTCAGGCACTTTCCATCTTCTGCTTCAGTGTCTCGCCCATTTCCGCGGGGCTTCTGCAGATTGCTGCGCCCGCAAGACCGAGGGCACGGAATTTGTCCTCGGCTCCGCCTGAGCTTGAAGATATGATCGCTCCGGCATGACCCATGCGTTTTCCCCTCGGCGCGGTTGCTCCGGCAATGAAGGCCGCAACGGGCTTTGTTATGCTCTCTTTTATGTAGTCCGCGGCTTCTTCCTCGTCGCTCCCGCCAATCTCTCCTATCAGCACTATCGCTTCAGTGTCCGTGTCTTCCTCAAAAAGCCTAAGGGCGTCAGTGAATGTGGTTCCGATTATCGGGTCTCCGCCGATTCCCACGCAGGTGGACTGTCCTATGCCGAGATTTGAGAGTTGCCATACCGCTTCGTAGGTCAGTGTTCCGCTACGGGAAATCACCCCCACCTTGCCGGGCTTGTGTATATATCCCGGCATTATTCCGACCTTCGCTTCTCCCGGAGTCATAACACCCGGGCAGTTTGGTCCAACAAGACGGGATTTTCCGCCTTTCATATGGTTTTTTACAAGCATGATGTCCCTTGTCGGAATTCCCTCGGTTATGCAGATGATCAGTTCCATCCCGGCGTCGGCGGCTTCAAGGATGGAGTCCATTGCAAACGGAGCCGGCACAAATATCAGCGATGTGTTTGCTCCGGTTTCTCCGACTGCTTCGGACACCGAATCAAAAACAGAAAACCCTTCAACCTCCGTTCCGCCTTTCCCCGGGGTTACCCCTCCGACGACCTGAGTTCCATACTCTCTGCACTGTATTGCGTGAAACAGCCCGGAGCTTCCGGTTATTCCCTGAACTATAACTTTAGTTTCTTTGCCGACAAGAATGCTCATTGACCAGCTCCTTGATATTACTCCGGTTTTTGAATGAAACCGGCAAATGCTAACATAGAGCCCACCGGTTTCAAAACCTACTCCACATTCTGCGCCTGTTCGCGCATTTTTTCTATTTCAGATCTCAGGTCTATGGCAAGGTATGAGATTTCCGGCGATTTTGATTTTGCGGCTATTGTTCCCGCCTCGCGGTTCATCTCCTGAGTCAGAAAGTCTATCTCTTTTCCCTTTGAGTCCGTTGCCGCGGGGATGAAGTTTCTGAGCCTTGCCAGATGCGATTTTATCCTGACCGTCTCCTCGGTTATGTCGCTTTTTTCCGATATGAGTGCGACTTCCTGATAGAGTTTTGATTCGTCTATGCTCGGGTCTTTTATCAGAGCTCGGGTTTTATCTTTGAGATTTTTCCTTATTCCGGCTTCGGTTTTCCTGCGTTCAACCTGTATTTTTTTCAGGAGCCGTTCGCATTTGGAGACCCTTGATATCAGGTCTTTTAGAAGCTGGCGTCCTTCCCGCTCCCGGCTTGCGTTCATTTTTTCAATGGCTTCAGAGAAGGTTTTCCGCATTTTCAGGATTGCCCCTTTGCCGTACTGACGGCTTTTTCCCCCGCGGGTTAAAAGGTCTCCAAAAGAAAGTATGTGGTCTATTGTTATTTCGCCGCCCAGATTCAGGCTTTTTTTGAGAGCCTTGAGCTGCGAGAGAAGATCGCGCGCGACTTCCCGGTCAAAACCCGGTCCGGCGGGTTTTGGCGTCTCGTTCCTTGCGGCTATTTTGATCTTTCCCCTTTTTGCCGATGCTTTTGCCGTTTTGACAATATGGGGTTCAAGGTGGTTGATTTCTTCGGGCAACTGGGTGCGGATGTCAAGGAATCTGTGGTTCTCAGACCTCGCTTCCACAATAAGAACGCATCCGTCAATATCGGTCTGGCTTCTGCCGAAACCCGTCATACTTTTCATCTGTGGTCTGGTGCTTTTCTTGAAATTCCGTCGCTTGCGTTTAACATAGGAAATCTCTCCAATTCTACTTCAGTTTTCCCCTTTGTAAATGTGACAATGCTCCCTTCTAATATATCAATAACGGTTGCCGGCGCCTCTGGGCGGATGGGAAGCTCTGTTATCATAGAAGCTGGAAAGACTCCGGGCGTAAGAGTTTCTGGAGCCTTTGAGGCTCCTTCCCATTCTTCGGTCGGGAAGAAAATCGGCGACGCAACGGTTTCTGGCAGCATTGAGCATGCCGCGCGCGGGGCGGATGTGGTTGTTGATTTCACCTCTCCCGAATCTACGATGGTCAATGCGCGTTTCTGTGCCGGGTCGGGAAAGGCAATGGTCATAGGGACAACCGGGCTCACAAACTCCCAGAAAGAGGAGCTTTCTGTTTTATGCGACTCTTTTCCGTGTGTTCTCTCCTCCAATATGAGTGTCGGGGTCAATCTGCTTGAGCAGATTGTGTTTCTTGTCTCGGAGAAACTCGGCAGCGGTTTTGATATTGAAATAGTGGAGACGCACCATTCCCGCAAGGCGGACTCTCCGAGCGGAACCGCTCTTTTCCTTGCCGATGCCGCCGCGAGAGCAAGGGGGGGCAAAGACTTATCCCGCGCTCTTGTGTGTGGCAGAAGAGATGACAACGGCTTGCGAACCGGCACGGAGATTGGAATACAATCGGTCCGTGGCGGAGATGAGGTCGGGGAGCATACTGTTCTCTTCCTCGGAAGCGGAGAGCGTCTTGAGCTGTCTCACAGGGCGCGCAGTCGCAATATATTTGCCGCGGGTGCCGTAAAAGCGGCGATGTGGATATGCGGCAAACCACCGGGTCTTTATGGAATGAAGGAGGTTCTCGGACTTGAGTAAGCGGGAAGCGGGCGCAGGCTCCGTGTTTACAACACCCGATAAAATAGTTATAAACAGCTTTCCGTCCGCTTCGTTTTCGTTCGGTACGGGACGCTGGGGCCTTGATTTTGCCGCGTAACTTTCTGGAGGTTTTTACTGTGAGAAAGATATTCCCCTCTTTGCTTTTCCTGTCCCTTGTATTTCTATCCGGATGTGTCCCGTCCGGCTCCGGGCCCCAATCCGGTCAGTCCGCTGTTACTGGTCTTTTGCCTTTTGTTCTTATTTTTGCCGTTTTCTATTTCCTGATAATCCGTCCCCAGCGCAACCGGTCACGTCTTCATGAGGAGATGCTCAAATCATTGAAACGCGGTGACAAAGTTCTCACAAACGGAGGCATATACGCGATCATAACAGAGGTCGGCGATGGAGACGACCTCACTCTTGAGATTGCCAAAGGCATAAAGGTTAAAGCCTCGCGCTCAGCCATCGCTTCAAAGACCGAAGGCGGCTCCGGAGAAAAGGCTGGTTCTTGAATATGGGCAGGGTTTCCCGCTTTCGACTGTCTTTTATCACGGTTTTACTGCTTCTTTCCGCAATCTTTCTTGCGCCCACTTTGTTTCCGGACAGTCTTCCGGGTTGGTGGTCAACTGCCTTTCCATCCCGCGGAATGAGGCTTGGTCTTGATTTGAGAGGGGGCGTTTTTGTTCAGCTCTCGGTTGACACAAAACAGGGTGTTATCCGCCGCCTTGAGCTGGTGAGAAAGGCCGTCAGCGAGGAGTTTGAGAATCCCGCGGAGGAGGTTGAAGGGGCCGGCATTTCAGGCTCGGTTCTCACGATGAAGTTCAAAGATTCTGCTTCCTTTGCAAAAGCGCGCAGGGCGATTGAAAAGAAATTCGGAGAGTTCAGCGTGGATGCCGATGAACAGGGGCTTTCCATCAGACTTTTTCCCGATTCATCGTATCTGTCACAGATTGAGGACAGCACTCTTGATCAGGTAAGGCAAGTTATAGAAAACCGTGTTCTTGACTTCGGGCTTGTTGAGCCGTCAATAACAAAATCGGCCGGGGGAATCGTCATACAGATTCCCGGCGCTTCCGCCCGTGACAGAGACAGAATAGTTGAGATCATCAAAAAAACCGCCGTTCTGGAGTTCAAAATGGTTCACGGTCAGGGTTACTCCCGTGAGCAGGCGCTTGCAAGCGCCGAAGTGGAATCGGAGGACGAGCTTGACGAAAAGAATTTTGCGGTTCACCGGGGCGATGAGGGAGGCAATGAGAGCTTCTTTGTTACAGACAGCGATGCGTCTGTTACGGGAGAGTATATCTCTGATGCGAGGCTCGCTTTTGACAACCTCGGCAGTCCCTCGGTCTCGTTCGGTTTTTCGGGCGAAGGAGCCGGAAAGTTTGGCGCGCTCACGGGAGCAAACATCGGAAACCGCCTTGCAATCGTCCTTGACGGCGTTGTCAAATCTGCGCCGGTGGTTCAGAGCCGCATAAGCTATGAAGGGCAGATAACGGGTAGCTTTACGCAGGCAGAAGCGAAAGATCTTGCACTTATACTTCGTTCCGGAGCCCTTCCTGTTCCCGTGACCATGGAGCAGGAAAGAATCATAGGGCCCTCTCTCGGAAAGGACTCAATACAGAAAGGGAAATTCTCCATGGTTGTCGGAGCCGTTTTCGTCTTTATTTTCATGGCTTTTTACTACGGCACTCAGGGCATTATCGCCAACTTTGCGCTGGGCTTGAATATGTTTTTCATATTTGCCCTTCTTTCCTCTCTGGGGATTACTCTTACCCTTCCGGGCATAGCCGGCATGGTTCTGACTCTCGGTATCGCAGTGGACGGCAACATTATCATCTTTGAAAGAATCAGAGAGGAGAGGGCGAGCGGCAAATCCCTTCTCCATGCCATTGAGGCCGGCTACGGGAGGTCTGTGAGAACCATTCTTGACGCCAACATCACAACTCTGCTCACCGGACTTGTGCTTTTCTGGTTCGGAAGCGGGCCGGTCAGAGGGTTTGCGGCCACTCTGTGCGCCGGAATTGTGTGCACGGTTTTCAGCAACGTTGTTGTTGCGCGCCTTATCTCCGACATTATCTACGGCAGGACGGCCAAAACCACCCGGAACTGAACTGTTTTATTGAAATGAAGATTTTTAATTTTGTATCCTGGATGAATAAAGCGTCGGTTTTCTCAACGCTGTTGCTTGTTGTGTGCGCCGTGCAGCTCGTAAGAGACGGGGGCCCGATACCCGGAGTTGAGTTCACGGGCGGAACCGAGCTTCAAATCCGTGTTCCGGACACCTTGCGCCCGGCAACAAGCTCGCCGGACATAAGAGAGGTTTTTTTGTCCGCCGGCTATGAACCGGTTTCCATCCAGACTTTTGGAATAGAGTCGGACAACGAATTTCTTGTCAGATTCTCCGAAGGCGCAATTGACTCCGAGCGGATAAAGGCTTTCAAGGACGCTTTCGTTGCCGCTTGCGAAAAAACCCCGCGTTTTCGCGGCACCGAGATTTTAAGAATTGATTACATAGGTCCGAATGTCGGCAGGGAGTTTGTGAAGAAGGCTCTGATAGCTCTTGTTCTCGGCTGCTTTGCGGTTCTTTTCTACCTGGTATTCAGATTTGAGCTTGCCTATGCGATCGGGGCGGTTGCGGCGCTTCTGCACGATGTTTTCATAACAATGGGGTTCCTTGCTTTCTTTGACAAAGAGGTAACTCTGGCCATTGTTGCCGCCCTGCTTATGGTCATAGGGTATTCAGTGAACGACACAATAGTTATCTTTGACAGGATAAGGGAGGTCTTTTCCGACGGTAACCCGAAAGATTCCCCATCGGCGGTAAATCTCGGCATCACACGCACCCTTTCCCGCACCGTTCTGACCACTATCACGGTTTTTATTGTTCTCATACCCCTTTTCGTCCTTGGCGGCTCGGTCATACATGATTTCGCCTTTACTCTGATTGTGGGAGTCATAGCCGGAACATACTCTTCAATATTCGTTGCTCCCTACTTTGTGAAGGGTCTTACGGCGCCGAAGGCGATTGGACAAAATGATTGACGAAAAGGAAATGGAAGAGCGCTCCAAGCGCGAAGTTGCGCTTGCGCGCGCAAGGATGACGGTTGCGGAAGACGAGTCTTCAGTGCACAGGATAAAGTCCGCCTACATAGGCAGAAACGGCATAATAACACTGATGCTCAAGTCTCTAAAAGACCTTCCTCTGGAGGCAAAGCGCAGGCTGGGTGTGTCTCTGAACGATTCAAAGAAGGCAGTTGAAGAGCTTGCCGCCGGGAGAATTTCCGAACTCAAAAGCAGGGAAACACAGAAAGCCCTTTCCGAAGAGAAAGTTGATGTTACGCTTCCGGGAAGGGGTTCGGCTTTGGGCTCTTATCATCCTTTGACTCTGGTTATGAAGGAGATAGGCGCGATATTTGAGAGAATGGGATTTCTTATTGTGGACGGCCCCGAGGTTGAGCTGGACTACTACAACTTTGAGGCGCTCAACATTCCCGAAGATCATCCGGCGCGTGATATGCAGGATACTTTTTACCTGTCCGACAGGATGGTTTTGAGAACTCACACATCTCCGGTTCAGATTCGGGTTATGGAGAAGCAGTCGCCGCCGTTGCGTGTTGTTGTTCCCGGCAAGGTATACAGATGCGACAGCGATGTTTCGCACTCACCGATGTTTCATCAGATTGAGGGGCTTATGGTTGACAGGGATGTCAGTTTTGCAAACCTGAAATCTATTATGAACCATTTCATCAGTCTGTATTTCGGTCCCGAAACAAACATAAGATTCAGACCAAGCTACTTTCCTTTCACCGAACCGAGTGCGGAAGTGGACATAGAGTGCGTGATGTGCCGCGGGAAGGGCTGCAGGGTCTGCAAGCAGACGGGATGGGTTGAGGTGCTCGGTTGCGGGATGGTTGACCCGGCGGTTTTCAAAAGCGTTCAATACAATTCCGATGAATACTCCGGATTTGCTTTCGGCATTGGAGTTGAGAGGGTGGCAATGCTGAAGTTCGGCGTTGATGACATAAGGCTTTTCTTTGAGAACGACATAGATTTTCTGCGGCAGTTTTCATAGGGGATTTTACCGTAAGGGATTTTTAATATGGGAATCAAATCAGACAGGTGGATAAGAAAGGTGGCTCTGGAAGAAAAGATGATAGAGCCGTTTGTGGAATCTCAGGTAAGCAGAGGAATTATCTCCTACGGTCTTTCCTCTTATGGTTACGATATAAGGGTGAGCAGCGAGTTTCAGATATTCACCAATGTTCACAGCTCTCTGGTTGATCCCAAAAACTTTGACGAAAAATCCTTTGTTTCAACCGAGGGCGACTGTATCATTCCGCCCAACTCCTTTGCTCTTGCGCGGACGGTGGAGTATTTCAGAATTCCGCGAAGCATCCTGACGGTCTGCGTCGGCAAGTCCACCTATGCGCGTTGCGGAATAATAGTGAATGTGACTCCGTTTGAGCCCGAATGGGAAGGGTTTGTGACGCTTGAAATATCAAACACAACCCCGCTTCCCGCAAAAATCTATGCGGGCGAGGGGATAGCGCAGGTTCTTTTCTTTGACGGCGATGAAGTTTGTGAAAAATCCTACGCTGACAAGAAAGGGAAATACCAGAAACAGACCGGTATTACTCCGCCGAAGATATCGGAGAGGTAGTATAGTTTCATAAATCCTGTAACCCATAATTAAGAAAGAGGGAGGAATGATAGAGCAAATCTGACGTCAAGGGAACGGAGGCTTTGATTATAGATTAAGAAATTGATTTGTGGTTAAATTCAAGTTGGAAGATAGGAGAAATGGCAAACGAGAAAAAGCGGGGCATCTTTGTTGCCGATTGCTACGCAAAGAAGATTTGCAATGTTTGTCATCGGTTAAGACCTGTGGAGGATTTCAGCCGAAATCAAACTAATCTGCACGGAGTTCTACGCCGTCCGAGTTGTGTCAATTGTCGCACCGACATAGACAAGCGGGCTCCGAAATCGGGGCAGGCAAAGCAAATGGAGAAACGCCGTCCGAGAAAGGGAGATGCGTTCAAGTGTCCAATATGTCAGAAACGGTCTATTGTGGGAATTACTGCGAAGGTGGTAGCCGACCACGACCACCATACCGGCAACATTAGAGACTTTATATGTGATAGTTACAGGTCTTGGGCGGTTTAAGAATGGCGAAAACTACCTGATGAATGCCATTAGTTACTTGAAAGAAAGAGAGGCAAAATGATAATACTTAACAAAGAAAAAAAACTGACGAAAATCCCCAATTCTTACAAAAATTCCCTACCTCAAGAAATACTCAATCAGCGCTTTGCTGATGTGCAGTTTATTCTCCGCCTGCTCAAACGCTACGCAGTTGCGGCTGCTCATAATCTCCGCCGTTATCTCCTCTCCCCTGTGAGCGGGAAGGCAGTGCATAACAAGCGCATCGGCCGGAGCATTTGAGAGAAGCTCTTTGTTGACCTGATATTTCTCAAATTTATTCCGGATTTTTTTATCCTCTTTCTCTCCCATGCTGACCCAGACATCGGTGTATATCACATCGGCGTCCGCAACCGCCTCTTCAGGGCTGTTTGTGATTGTAATGTGCTCCTGTCTTCCGTTGTTTTTTCCGCTTTGCTTCAAGACCTGCTCGTCCGGTTCACATCCTTCCGGCGTGGCGACGGATATGTCAAATCCCGTTATTGAGGACAGCCCTATCAGGGAATTTGCGACGTTGTTCCCGTCTCCTACATAGGCAAGCTTGAAATTCTCAATGTCTATATCGTATGTGCCTATGGTGAACAGGTCGGAAAGCGCCTGAGTCGGATGCTCAAGGTTGCTCAGCGCGTTTATTACGGGAACCGAAGAGTATCTCGCAATCTCTTCAATCCTTTCCTGTTCATGGGTTCTCATCACTATCATGTCCAGATATGAGGACAGAACTCTTGCAGTGTCTCCAAGAGTTTCCCCGCGTCCCATTTGCGTACTGCCGGTGTCAATAAAGACCGGATGAGCCCCGAGCAGGGCTGCGGCAAGCTCAAAAGAGAGTCTGGTTCGCGTTGACGGCTTTTCAAAAACAATCCCGACCGACCTGCCTTCAAGACTCCTGTTCACGGCTCCTTTTTTGTGCATTTCCTTATGCTCAAGAGCGCGTCCCATGATCTCCGGAATCTCTTTTCCGGAAAGGTCGAAGACAGTTAGAAAGTGCCGGCTCATTTCCCGCAAACCTCCATGGTCGCCTCTTCAATTCTGGAGACGGCAAAGTCAATTTCTTCTTTTGTTACAGTCAGCGGAGGGAGAATCCTCATCACCTTGCCGGCTGTCAAGATGGTTAAAAGCCCCTTTTCCGAACACAGCCGGACAACATTGCCGGCAATTTCACCCGACTTAAACTCTATCCCGAGCATCAGTCCCTGTCCCCGTATCTCTGCGACAACTTTCTCACACGCCAGCTTCATATTCCTCAGGGTTTTCATAAAATAGTCTCCGCACTCCCGGGCGTTCTCCGGAAGAGATGAGGCGATAATCTCCTCAATCACCGCAACCGCGCAACGGCAGGCAAGGGTATTGCCTCCAAAGGTGCTTCCGTGCGAACCGGCGGTGAAAGATTCGGACACCTCTTCCGTTGCAAGCACCGCTCCGCAGGGAAAACCTCCTCCAAGCCCTTTGGCAACTGCCATAATATCGGGTTCCGCCGAGCAGTGCTGGTGGCAGAACATCCTTCCGGTTCTTCCCATTCCGGTCTGGATCTCGTCCAGAATCAAAAGCGCCCCGCTGTCGTCGCATATTTTCCGCACCGCTTCCAGATAGCCTTGCGGCGGGACAATAACGCCGTTCTCTCCCTGTATAGGTTCAATCATGAATGCGCCGGCTCTGTGCTCTTTCAGTTTTTTCCTCAAGTCCCCGGTGTCACCGTAGGCGGCAAACTGAAATTCCCCCAAAAGTGGCTCAAAACCTTTTCTGTATTTTTCTTCTCCCGTTGCGCTCAAAGCTCCGAGGGTTCGCCCGTGGAAAGACCCTGATGCGCAGACGATTGTATTGCTGCGGCCGTTTTGCTTCGCCCATTTTCTTGCAAGTTTGATTGCTCCCTCCGAGGCTTCGGTTCCGCTGTTACAGAGGAAAACCCTGTCCGCAAAGGAGTGCCGGGTGAGAAGGGAAACAAGATGCGACTGCGCCCCGGTGTAGAAAAGGTTTGAGGTGTGGGCAAGAATCTCAACCTGCTCTTTTATCGCATTCACAAGTGTCGGATGACAGTGTCCGAGAGCGGTTACGGCTATGCCGGTTGTGAAATCAAGGTATCTGTTGCCGTCAGTGTCCCAGACCCACGAGCCTTTGCCGCTCTCAATGACTATCGGAAACCTTTTGTAGGTCTTCATTGAATTCGCTTCGGTTGCGGAGATTATTTCGTTCTTCATTGTCTGATTTCAGTCCCGATACCGGCGTCGGTGAAAATCTCCAGTATAAGAGCGTGTTCGGTTCTTCCGTCTATTATGTGTGCCTTCCCGACACCGTCCGCCAAGGCTTCCATACAGCACTTTGCCTTGGGGCGCATTCCGTTTGAGATAACACCCTCGTTTATGAGCTTGGTCACCCGCTTGAAATTCAATGAAGAAAGCAATTTTCCTTTTTTGTCTCTGATTCCCGACACATCGGTCAGCATTATAATTTTCTCCGCACATAGAGCGGCCGCCACTTTGCCCGCCGCATGGTCGGCATTGACGTTGTATGAAACTCCTTTCCTGTCAGCTCCTATGGGGGCAATAATCGGTATAAGTCCTTTTTTTTCATAGCGTTTTATAAGCGCGGGGTTGATCTTCCTGATGTCTCCCACAAGCCCGAGGTCGGAGTTTTCTTCAATCTCTATACCGTTGGTTTCCGCTATCTTCCGTATATCCGCCTTTGCGACAAGAATAGAGCGGTTTTCCTTCCCTGACATACCGACCGCTTTTGCTCCGCTTCTGTTTATTGCGGACACTATCTGTCTGTTGACTTTTCTTGCAAGAACCGCCTCAACAACTTTCATTGTTTTTCTGTCGGTTACTCTCAGCCCCGCTATGAATGAGGATTTAATGCCTTTTTCCCTCAGATGTTTCTCTATCTGTCTGCCGCCGCCGTGCACTACAACCGGCTTGATGCCGACAAACTTCATAAGGGCAATGTCTTTTGCAAAACTGCTGAGGTCCTTGCCGACTATACTCCCGCCATACTTTACGATGATACTTTTTCCGTAGAATTTTTTTATGTATGGCAACGCTTCGGCGAGGGTTTTTGCTTTGTTCATGGGGCTTTCCGGTGATGAGGGAACTTTATGATACTGTAACGGTTTGATGTTTCAACCGATACGATATTTGAATCGGGAGTTTGATATTTATTTCTGATTTTTTCGTATCTTGGTTCATTGTTGAACCCTATCTGATTGGCAGAAGCGGTTTACTCAAGTGGTATCATCCTTTATGTATTAAAAATAAGAATTCTTGGTTAGTAACCTCAGCATCTCTGACCCATTTGCCAGTCCATTTCATTTCCGCCATAACATTTTTCTTGTAATTTACTTTGATAAGTTCTACAACTTCGCCATTGTCTAATAAAATCTGATTTAGTTCTTCTGTGGTGGCACGCCCTCCGGAACT
>JAOWAR010024470.1:0-13630 GCA_028571005.1 Clathrina lutea
ACCACAGCAAGGACAGTAAAAACAAAATTTAAGAGAGAGAGAGAGAGAAAGAAAGAAAGAAAGAGAGAGAGAGAGAGAGAGAGAAAGAGAGAGAGAGAGAGAGAGAGAGAGAGAGAAAGGGAGAAAGAGAGGCAGAGAAAAAAGAGACGACCAGAGAAACAACACCATTATCCTCAGCTCTGAACCCTTCTTTTTCACGGCAGGCAAAGAAAAGAGTTCAGCAAATGCCATGTCAGTGCCAGCACCATTCACTGAATGCCCCAACTACTTGATGTGCTTCACATTTCAACTCAATCACACAGCTGCAATGTCAGATGTCGATGCACGCACACAAGCCAGCACACTGTCCTAAACTGATCAAGATTAATACCAATCAACTGCCCAGCACAGCTGCAGTAAAATGAGCTTTATATAAGGGCACATGTGTTTCATAAAGTGTTGGTTTTCTTCAAAGCAATCACCAAACCCTCCCATTGATGTCAGAAGATTTCCTCACCCCATTGTAAATTACACAGTCCCCCCACCCACAATCCTGTTCCTCTTCCACAAAGGCAAAGTGTTTAAATACGCTGAAACAGTTTGCGCTATAGGCATAGTTTTGGAAAACATGTCCTTGTCAAAATTTTGCAACAAAATCCATCATTACACCAAGATCGAAAAAAAAAACCTCTAGGACATGAGACTTGTTCCATTGCTGGTTTTCCAAGGAAAATGGTGGACCTCACAATATTCCTTCAGAAGGCAATGCATGCCGTTCACCAAGCGTACCCATTGTGAAGAGCAAAAAGTAAGATAAAGCACACCGAAGTTGTGTGTGTGGGCAAAACTCTATTGCCTGCCTGCCTGCCTGCCCTCCCCCTACCCCTATGACACACACACACACCACACCCACCTCAAAGTCACAATATTGGATCCAGTCTCAAGAGTCCAGAGTTTCACATCACTATTGCTGTACCTGAAGAGAGAGAAATGATGGGAAAAATAAAACCTCACTGTTGCCAACAACAATCACAAGAAACGAGAAAAAAAGGTTTTCAATAGCAACAAGGTACCACAACCACAAATTGGCAAAAAAAGGTGATCGCAAAGCGGAGGGTCCACACCCAGGAAAAATTGCTTACTTGAAGTACATCAGCTAGAGAAAAAGACAATGAGAAAACTCCTTGCAAAAAGGCGGTGAAAGGACTTTGCGTGAAAGAGGATTTTTTCATATAGCTGTGACAACTGAACTCCATTGAAGCAAAAGAAAAATTTCAGCCCCTCCCTACCTCACCCCGACCCCATTTCATTTCATTCCGAGAAAAACCTGTGGTGAACACTGATCTTGCCAAGGACTTTTAAAATTTTTTTGGTAAACAGCTTTCATTTCTCTAGTTGCCAAAGGAAAGATTGTAGTTGCCAATGGCAAGCAGGCAATCGTGAATTTTAGGCATTGACGTGACTGAACAACAAGAATCCAAAAAAGTCATGAAGAATGGTTTCAATGGTGTACTGTGTTCAAAAATGACAAAAACAAAATCATGACGCTAAACAGAACTTGTTCATCAGCTATGGTTGCCCTTCGAGACTTAAAGCTGGGTTCAGCACCCCGCCCCACTCCACCGCAACGAAAAACTTTCTTATTCCCTATACCACTACTAGCAAAATATGTTCCTTAGAAATAGTACATACACATGCAAACCATCTAGTCGTCAGTATAAAGTAGGAAAAAATGACAACTATTGACAGAATCTCTTTATAGGTCTCTCTCTCTCTCTCTCTCTCTCTCTCTCTCTCTCTCTCTCTCTCTTCCTTTACACAGGCAGCCAGGCCACCACGGGTTTTGGCCAGTTACATCAATTCTGACCTTTTCGTTATTTTTTGTTGTGAAATTGCCTTACTCACCCGACAGCCAGAACAGCGTGATCTGCTGACAATGATAGCTGGGTGACCTCATGCTTTTCCCCAGCCAAGACCATCACCTAGGAAAGAGGAACACGAAGACAAATAGCACTGTGTGGCATCACGTATGGACTGTTTTACCTCTTCTCGCCACCCACTTGACAACCACAACAGCAAGGATGAGGATGACATCACAGCAGAAGGCCACTCAAATCTGCTGGGCGGTTTGGTGAGGCAGGTCTGAGCCTAGTTCGATACGACGGAGTACTAGCATCCATACAATGTTCTCAAATCGCTTTTGGTAGAATTTTTAGTTTTCTTCCCTTTGGAATACCTCTTCTTATTCTCACACATTGTTCAATGCCTGTCACTGACTGAGGGTAAAAAAAAAAACTGTAACAGTTTCGATGACAACAAAAACAAAACCAAGATAAAATTGTACCACTTTTTGATAAGATACCCTTTCAGTTTTTTTTTTGAAGTTTCGGAGTGCAGGTGCACCCACTAAGGAAACACAATTGCGAGAGATGACCATAGCTCACCTAACAGTTGGCATTTCGTTCCGTTTGGCATGTCAAACCTAATCGAAACACTGCGGTTCTTTGAACAGCTTAATCCGGCGAAGAAAGCGAAAAAAACACGTAACAGAGAGAGCGGCTTAATTACCTTTTCGTGGGTCCTGCTGTCCCACAGAATGACGTCTTCCAGACATGGTGAGACAAGCACTGTGCACTGCGAACGCTTGGCACGCTTCGCGTCGCCAGGTTGGGAGCGAGAGAGCTGACAAAAGCGAGCATTGCCGCGACTGCTGGCCACAACACCAAGGGTGCGCTCCTGAGAGTAGCGAAGGTATGTCTTGTGCAGGCCCATCTTCACGATAAAATAGCTGCCTTATGTCATTCCTCCTCCTCTGGCTCTGACCTTTACAGAAGTACGCACGCACGCACACCAGACTGTACTGCCGTCCATGACCAGTACTCAAGCGGTGGCCATGGCACCGCGCTCGCGCGCGCGGAGATATATATACATGATATATCGAGATCGGCCGGGATGGTATCGGTGGCCATGGAGAAACAACGGACTCGTACCCAATGCTCTAGCCTAGTCCAGGGCAAACTCCCCAGGATCTAGCTAGGATCCGGATCCGGAGTTTTGTCCCCATGCAGGCAGATGCGCACATCCGCACATTTATTTGCATTATTAACATGATTAATGTCCTGGTAATCAAGCTTTAAGTTAACCCAAATCCTCGTGATCGATCTACATCATCTAGCAGCTTGGGTGAGGCGCCGCCGATGCACATAAACACCGCGCGTGGGCGCCGGGCCCGGAGAAACCCCGGTACATCGATCGTTGTCCAAGTTGTACCATGTTTCCATGTTTGCTCATCAGATCAAACGCTGAAACTGTGAGGCGAGGTTGCGAGCTCACGTGCTACTGATGCCGCACAGATGGTCGACAGCCGGCGCCGGCGCCGGCGGTCGGGATATGATGCGGACTTCGATCGATTTCAACCCCAGTCTCCCAGTCTCCCAGCCTCCCGATCGAGGACGCAATCGCAGTCCCGTCCACATTTCTATCTAGCCTCATCATTGTTGCATTATTGCCAATATTATCATTGCTATCGTATTGTCATTGTTATTATTGGCTTATCATCGAGAAAGAAGTATCAAGTAACACCCACGATGGCAGTGAAAATCAAACAAAGAAAAAAGGAAATCGAGGACTTCAATTGTACATTTGACGAAAACCGCACAATCGATGGACGAAAGAACAGAGCAAAATTATCGGACTGCTGCAACCAGGGATCGAACCCGGGTAAATAGCAATCCGGGCCACTGCTCTACCAACTGATCATGAGCTACCACGCCGGCCCTGCCACCGAATTCTGCCGAGAGTCTGTTCTTCTCACTATCATCAAGCAGCACCTGCAGTTGGCCTCTGATTGAAGTTGGATAAATTGCTCAGACGCTACATGTATGAGGACGTCTCGGAGAAGTTTGGTACCGATGGGCAAAGCAGGAGTTGCTGTCGATGGGAAATTAACAGCCCAGCGATTCTACAACGCATGGCCAGATCCTCATTCCGCCGGTTAAAGAGAAGGTCTGTGATGAACTACGACCTTTGGAAAAGGAAGGAATCTTGGAAGGGCCATGGAAGAATGGACTGCACCCATTGTTCCGATTGTAAAGGAGGATAGGTCCATTTGGGTATGCGGAGACTATAAAAATTTAATGGCAATCAATTGGGCCTCTAGATGACCTCTATTGATGCCCAGTGTGGATAACTTGTTCACTTGTCTGATTGGGGGTCATGGAGTGGACCTAAACAACCAGACATGCAAGCCTTTGGTCATTTCCAAAGGCCTTTCATTCAGGATTGAGACTGGATGGTTTTCTTCTCCTCAGGCACACAGTACCGGGACCCCTGGAGAAGTATAGTCAAACGGGAGGGTGGTGTAATCTAACACTGCAAAGTGGGAGTGGACAAGAATTACAACGACATCGAGATCAAATGAGACCCCGGATTTTGGATTACCCATCAAGCACGATAAGCACAGAGCCGCTGTGCTGTCACTCACCGTGGGCGGGCCAAGAAGCTTGAAGTTCCAGCAGTGTTGGTTGTCAAGAGGGAAGGGAAAAGGACCAGGCTGCTGCTGAATGAAGTGTGCAAGTCAAAAATACAATGGAGTCAGTGGAGTGATATGCGGAAAAGGCAGTACTACTAGTGATGCCTGCTGTTAAGTTTTTACCCAGCCACAAGACTCAGCCTGGTAGGTAATGGATTGGAAAAATCAACCAGGACTCGAGGCCACCAAGAAAGTTGAACCTACTGGGGGGAGGGGCTGAAATAGTGACTCTTACACCATACTTGTGTTAATAAGGGTGCAATTTGTGGTGTTTTGTGTTTTTTTTCCTGGCAGGTGTTCTGATGTGAAGTCAAGTTTGTCTATATATTGAAACTGAATTATTCTATTGATCACTCTGAACGTCAGTCTGAAGACATCTGAAATTGTTATTTGTTGCGTGTGTATTCTGGATTGAGCTATTGATACTTTTGCGCACGGAGGCATTGAACTGGGGCTTTTACTTTGATCTTGCCAGAGAACCTCTTCAGGCCTAATTGAGGCAGCTGCCACGTCCCTTCATCCAGACGTGGTCCGATCATACATACCCAAGCGCTTAAAAGATTATGCTGGGCTGACAGTTCCGCGCCGCCGGCGATTTGAAAATCGCACACCGCATCTCACCACATGACCGCACGACGGCTACTCCCCCTCCCTTGCCCGCATATGCGAAGAGAATAGTTTTGCGCATCTCTTTGCTTTGGAGGTGGAGAACTCGTTACTCTCGTTACCTCGGTCCCAAATTATAGCAGAGCTAGTGTGTTCGCGTGGCACTACGTTGCTCCTACCTTCTCTATATACGGCGGCGCATTTCGCATCCGCGAGATGCAGCCCTGACGTAAACCGAGCGCCGTCCTCAGTCAATTACCACCTGCACTGAGCTGACGCGGCACAACCTAAAGTTTCCCCGGCTGGACTAATCTTGTCTTCTGCGCCTTCCAAAATTCCCTACTCGATGCTCCGTAAATTTGCCAGCATGTGTAGCATGTGTAGGTCGAATATTTAAAGCCGTCACTAGTGTAATTGTAGTGGCGTTCAAATGAAGCTCAGTAACGTATTCGTCCCGCCAGGCTCTACAACTGATGACGAATAGTTCAATAACATAGCTAATCGGCTCACTGACACTGTGCTCTGTCGTTTCGGACTGCTGACCGAATTTCTCTTCTTTCTCTTGTCTTTTTCTGTTATTCACGTTTTTGCGGCGGGGGTCTAACACGTCCCATCAGCCCGTTTCCATATAAAGACGGATGCCACCGTTCTCTCACACACTGACTCCTCAGTAACCTGTGTTTCTCTTTTCCTTGTTCATATTCCCGCCGTTGATGTTCTGTTTCCTCCGTCATAGCTCCGTCTGTTAGATTTCCTAGTTCCCCTTCTCCTCCGTTCTGTCTTTTTTTTTTGCAGCTTGTCCGCTGATCCAGAGAGTTCCGGGGTGCATGCATTATGAAAATTTTTCGCATGGCTAGGGAAAAATCTTTTGTATCTCCACCTGCCTGCCAGTACATGGTCCCCAGTTATCATGGTTATAGACCACATGGCCTAGCGCGCTTCCGGGACTTGGCCGGCTATTTGAGCTTTCAAAACAATATGCTCCGAGCTCGTGGCTGACCATCACTAGCCGTTACGTACCAAAACCCTCAGCCGGAAGAAGACGCTTGGCCAAAATCTCGGCCTTCGGGGCGGCTATTTGACCGTCTGTGCTTCAGTTCCACAACTGCCAGCAAGTGTCCGCTCAGCCGGTACAACACACATCAGACCTGTTACAACGTTAAAGCCTCCGAAGTTTCGGTCAGTTCAGTTGATCGAAGTACAGTCTTGAAAAGCAAGATCGCCGATTCAATTCGACGCCATACGTCGACGGGTGAACACATCTGGGAACTCCTCAATAGCCATTTGCTGCTCGGCAACAGATATTTTGAGTACAACATGATGGCGAAATAAATTAAACAGAGCTTTGGCAACATCATCGGCACTGAGCGGGACTCCCGCATGCTCGCCTCTATCCAAAGCAATTTGAGCTCACTGGCATGGCACTCTACAGAATCGCGATTGGAGTCTTGCACAAGCCTTTCGAAGCATGTGCAATTTTCGGTGCGACCAACGCGCTTTCATACATCGTGCGAGCCACTTGTTAATTTTCTTGGCCTGGCGCTGGCTACTGGTGGGTGATTGTTCCGAGACCCTGTCCCTCGCTACCCGCAAAATTGCCTTCTTCTGCCAAGGCATGCGAGAAATGCCTTCGGCGAGTACCGTCTTTTGTGCGGGACATGTGAGCAATGCAAAAATTGGGACTTGATGACGTATACATCGGACGGCGAAATTGTGAGCGGAAGTGATGCGCATATGATGCGAGCATCTTCCTGTCTAGCTTTGCTGGTAGAGATCTCCGAGGCTGAGAATGCAAGTTCCGATTATGCAAATATCAATATAACAATATTGCACAGACGTTACGAACCCTCAGAGAAACAACTTGAACGTTTCGCCCAATTCTCATCAAAAGATTTACACCGGGAATGACAAACTGAAAAGCTCATTACAAACTAAATAACAGAGAAAAGATTATGTTGTCAAAATTCAAAAATTCAGCAGCACGAGCACGTGATAATGCAAACTGTCAAAAGACGGACATTATTGACGAAAAGGTGAAAAGACTAGAATAATTTCAAAATATGGATATGATCTTTAAGCGTTAAGTTGAGGTTCATCGCCTTGGTGCCCGGTGCCTGGAGGACTTCGAGGTGCCAAATGTCACGCGCTGGTGCCGACATGAAGCGGCTATGACGGTTAGCTTGCACCCTCTGGATGCTCCCGTTTATGTCTCGGTAGTTATGGCGGAATCAGCGGTTGTCCTTTTAGAATGTTTACACCATGTAAACAGAGGGGTGAGGAGGTGCGGTCGACCCTCACAGCCAAGCTTTGGCGCGTCCTACCAACATACGTGGACGCACAGTCACACATGTACTGGTAGACAGAGCAGCTTTTGAAAGATGTCGGCAAAACGTCCTTGGCTTGACCAGAGAAGGCCCTGGTGGAACTGAAAACGATCCTGGGAAGTTCAGTAGGGAAACCATGAACAATGGCTTGCCGTATCCCGTATGAAAGGTTATACTTCATGGTCCAATCCAAGGCAATCAAAGTACAACTTGAGTGTCCTTCTTCAGCTTGTTCTCGCCAGGTACCTGCTCCGTCATCTTTGAAATCGTGCGGTCCACAACAGAAGCTGGCTAGCTGTTGTTCACAAAAATGGAAATGACTCATGCAGAACTTGTGGCCCCTCCCCCTTCTCAAACAAAAGCCTGGGACATCTGTTCAATCCAAAAATGGGTAGGATTTATATTTCGTCTGATGATCGCTCCTGCGTGAAACTTCAGCTAACAGTTAAAGCAAAGCCAATCCTTTTGCTAGCATTTCTATTTCGATATGATTTGTGATAGACGATGGAGCTGTCTTACGATATGAACTACTGAGATGGACCGAGAAAATTAAGTTGTGAGCACAAATATTTGCACACTGAACCATGCACAATGATAAGAAGGAGAAGATCATAACAAAAATACTTCAGAGGATACAATCAGTGTCTGTAGATTTGCCATATACAGGCATGGTGAGGTTAACACACTGCATGGAATTAATGCCCTGAGATAAGACTGGCCACCATGAGACTGTGACATGAGAACTATATGCATTGCCTGGCCACCATGAGACTGTGACATGAGAACTATGCATTGCCCGGTAGCATAAACTGGAGCGTTGACGACGTTTGCTGCATCAACAGAGGCCATTTGTGAGCTGTCTGTTGGTAGCCGGTGACAGGAGAGCTTCTGCTCTAAAAAGCTTGCAGGGCTGGTTCATGTATTTGGGCTGGGTGGAACAGCTGGCTTCTTCAGGTGGTGCATGGCCAAGTCCAACTGTTCGCCAGAGATGAGTGAATATACCGGGACGATTAAGACCTTCGCAGAGTGGTGTTTTGTTCGACATGGTCAGGGCAGAGCTGCTATGAAAACTCGTAGGTATAGGACGTGCAGGCTTGCTCTGAAGTTCTAAAGAAGATGCTGGAGCTAGGTTGGTTCCTGTCTCCCCAATGGAAGTGCAAGAAAGATTTTTCTGAGACTCTGTAGTGCAGTGTGGAGCAACTGTGGCTTGAGGCTCTGCAGTGCAAGCAACAGCAGGAATGCTTGGAGATGCCACTGCGGGTGTTGGCTCCATGGCTCTGTCATCCGTGCATTCATCGCCAGCAGATACTACAGGTCCCTTGGCTTCCCGTTCTGCTGCATCTGACCGTTTTGCTTCTGCAGACATGACAGACTCATCTTCTGCTGACCTCTCATCAGCCTCAGACTGTTCTTCAACACACAACTCAACATCAATCTTGTCATTCGGCAGAGGAAACGAAAGTTGCCTTGCGGACATTTTAGCAAACTCACCATTGCGGGTCCTTGAATTCCTCCTTAATCCTCCTCTGCTCGTAGCCCGACGCCTATTTCTCCAAGTTCTCTTAGGTGTGCATCTTATCGAGAGTGGAGAGGAATCTCTTGGCCGTCGTCGGCGCTCAGCCCTAAGCTTGGTCATGGGTAGCGCTTGAGGTTCTGAAGAAAAAAGCTCTGATGAAAAAAGTTGAGGAAAGTCATCCTGATTCAGCACAGATAGGTCGTCAAAACCTAACTCAATCTCACCACAAACTTCTCTGAGCAGCTTGCCCACCAGCTCATTGCCGTCCGGTCCGTTCACCGATATCTTGGCCTGGCAATGCTCGCCAGTGTGTGATCGGAGAATGTGACACGTGTGCCGGTAACAGGCGACCAGCGGCTCTAGGCTACCACCAGCCACCAGCTTTCGCATATCGCCACGGCAAGGACAGGTCGGTGACCAGGACATTCGCTTCGCCTTGTGGCACGGCGCACAACAGATGTGCTCGCTCCCGGCCACTTTGCTGGGCTCCAACAGCAGACGGCCGCATGAGCAGCAACCCAGCATCCGTCGAAGGAGGGAAAGAAGTCCCCAGACGTGGGCCTTGGCCTTGTCGTACGACGACGTCTCTTCTGACGGAGAATTGACAACATCGACGCCACGGCTTGACGAATGGGCTGGACAGCGGCTTGCGTTCAACGCCAGCATTTCTCGACAGACGTGCACATACAACAGGGTGGGATCCATTCCTCACAGTGGCATCGGCTTATGGCTACATTCAACGTATCGGGCCTTCGACTACTTGATGGAAAAAACGGGTAAGCAGAGAACTTGCCAGAGGGAGAGGACGCCGGAAGAGTCACTGTGCGAGTTGCATCATCTCGAAAAGTCCCGTTCGAGCTTGAAAAGGGGTATGTAAACACTCTTGCCTACAGAGCACATAGAGAGACTCATAATACAAAAATAAGAAAGGATTTCTCGACTACGGCGAAAAAGTATGTAAACTTTGGCAGATATCAGCCTTTCCCCGGTCGCGTAAGGCTAAAAAAAAAAAAAAAAAGTCGACACTCGACGTCGTCGTCACGGAAACGACTGAGCGCGAACGACGGACCCACTTAAAAAAGCTTTGCACGTCTCGATCATGCACGTGCACGTGCATGTGCACCGGCCGGCACGCGGATCGCGATCGGAGGATAACTCATCGGTGTCATGGTGATACAATTGCGATTATGAATAGTAAATACCTTGCTCGAGCCCGGGCCACATACACCACTCGCACAACTTAAGCTTGTGATCATCGATATCTGGGCATAGTAATAAATTATGAGGAACAACTGTGGACTGATCGAGTCGACCAGCTGGACTATCGAGGCTCGAGGTGCGCTCTGATTGATCTAATCTAAGTCTTATCATACATGGTAGATATACCTAGGCAGAGCAAACGTCCCCCTGATGCCCCGGGGTGTCTCCGCCACAGAAATTAAGCTAGGTCAGCGTCCAGCGCCGACACATCGCGGCGACTGTTCGGAACCATGATGTTCTGGAAGAAGAGGGACCGAGGAAGGTCCTCCATTGATAATCTGAACGTCGTCAACACCCGCAAAACGCATGTTATGTATTATGATTATTATTCTTTTGCTGAAAAATCCGTATTGACGAATAGAGTAGAAAGGAAGCTACGATTCAGCAAAGGTGCCAGGAACGAAACATGGGCATGAGTAGTTCAGTGTGAATACGGAAACGTCCTGGCCATGGCCGTACGCGCGACGTCAGGTTTCATTATGGCAAAACAAACGGGCCTGTGAACAGTGAATACACCCTTATCAGCCATGGGGCTACCGGCTGAGATAGTGCGGCTGGAACCTACATGTACATGTATATACCAGATACGTGTTCTTCCTAATCCGTGTCACAAACTTGGGGGAGGGAAGACTGCCGAAAGAGTCAATCGCAAGTGACGCCAAGCGTTCTGAGCATACGCATGCAATTTTCCTGCAGCAGGCAGTCAGCGCCTATCATCGGAGGAAATCCGCCCGACACCGGCGAGGCTGATCGATTGCTACGCTCGATAGGACTCATCTCGCTTGGTCGAGCTGAATGAAATTCATCCCGCGGGCCGGCACGCGCTCTACAACGAAGACGCACGTCCAAGCACGCAGACTTATGAAGTGGAGCAAGGCTGCGGATGTCAAATGTTTTTTTTTCTTTCTTTCTCTTGGATGAATTTTTTTGCCATTCCTTTCAACGTGGTAGAAGCTATCATATAGAGCTCGTCTTTGCGTAGAACGACTGGCCGGGATGTGAATGTGAGATAGAAATTAAGTAAGTGAGGGTGTGTGTGTCTGAGAGAGAGAGAGAGAGAGAGAGAGAGAGAGAGAGAGAGAAGAAGAAGAAGAAGAGGAAGAAGAAGAAGAAGAAGAAGAAGAAGAAGAAGAAGAAGAAGAGAGAGAGAGAAACGAAGAAGAAGAGAGAGAGAAACGAAGGAGAAATCTAGCCTACTGAGAGACGGGTGAAGCTGACAACCCATGAAGTGATGGCATTTCAACTGATCGTGATGGCCCGCTTCCTGACATGGGTGACTGGGTTTCTCGGCACAGGCCCCGCGGTATTCACGGTAATGACAAGCCGCTTGCCATAAAGGGTGGAGCCAATAACTCGTTCATGATGAGGGTCATTCCCTCAGTGCAACCGAGAAGAAGGGAGACCAAGGTCGACATCTACAATCGAAGCGGAAAACGTGACGCCGCGGGCAGAGGGACAGTTGGCATGATGCACGCGGCTCTGTTGTCCCACTGACATTCATCTGAACCATAGCGAGAAGAATTACGGCAGGAACAACTTTGACCGTCAAAAATTCGCACGTCAGCACGACACTTCGCACTGTCAGCAAGCGAAAGATTGAAGGTAGACTCGCACCGGATGTCCGTGGCGGGTCCCACACCGGCTGCCACTTGCTTCTCCAAGCCGAAACTACAAGTGAAAGGGAAAGCCTTCTCGGGCGGAGCTTATATACCGCGAGCTACCTAGAGATAGACTTCCTCGCCCTTTGACTGCACTTCAACAGCTTTGTAACGCTTGTCAGCTCTGACTTCACCTCAATTTATCGTCCACCTCAATAAACCCCCCGCACAGTCCACGGGATGTGTGTTCTACCACTTTCATAAACTAGGTTTTTGACTAGCTTATGGGGAGTGCCGTCTGACGGAGACTCGACACCGAGACTTCATGCTTATCTACAGCGATATGAAGGTGCCAGCAAAGAGGTGAAGAACGGCCGGGGTGGCGCTAGAAGCAATGGCGACGGCATGCCATCTCTTTCAGTTTTGCCCGCTGTGTCTTTTAGCTCTTTGGTCGGGAGCGGACGGCCAGGCAATGTTGCCAGCAACGCCCTCGCCCTCATGCACCGAAGTGGATGGGCGTGCGAAGCTCTGTTTTCCCTCACTGACAAACATCGCCTCTCTGCCGTCGGTCCTGGTGAGGGCGAGCAGCACGTGCGCGGAAAACGAAACCTACTGTTTCCGAGTTCCTGGCCTTGGCGTTTCGTCCTGTCGGCGCTGCCCTTCCGCCGACCCAGCAAACGGGAGGGATTCCATTTTCAGAGCGAGGCAGCTGGTCGACGGCAGCAAGTCAACTCGCTGGCAGTCCTCTCGACTTCACAGGGCGGATGAAATGGTCCTCGTGCAGCTGGACCTTGCTCGACGGTTCACCGTCTACACCATCTCGCTCAGCTTCGCCGCCTTAGGTAGGCCGGTTCGCGCCGCGGTCGATGTTTCGAGCGATCGTGCGGAGACATGGCGGACCTTGGCCGTTCTGTCGACGAATTGCTCGACGGCAAGTCTCGTAGGCGACAGGTACGGACGTCCAGGGTTGCCGTGCTACTCTCTCGACACGACGAGAAACACGATCGAGATCAGCTTGCTGGAGAAGAACCACTTCCTGGCCACCCTGGGGAGCGAGTCGGCCTTGCGAGCGCTCTACGCCAACACGACAGTTAGTAACATTCGTCTTTTCTTCCTGTCGCTCCGAGACTTGCCTCGGGCAGACAAACACACGGGACGCCATCGAGTCTCTCCTGGGTATCTTTTCTACGCGTTGGCTGAACTCTCCGTTCTGGGATTCTGTCATTGCGGAGGTCACGCGAGCTTGTGTTTATCGCCGACGACCGGTCAAGCTGGCCGTAGTGCTGGCAGCATGAGATTACCTCCTCGATGCCAGTGTCAACATGGAACGTCCGGTCCTGAATGCTCCCTGTGCGCACGCACCGGACACCGCGCGAGCCATACTGCCACATTGTCACAGCCTGATTCCTGCAAAGGTAACGAGTGAGGAAGCTCCGTCAAGAGAATGACAATAATGATGACAATATTAATACTACTGCTACTCAGGTGCATTACTCAGTGGCTCCCTACATAATGGTTGGGGTGTCAGTTGACCACTTCACCACCGCCTTTAGCTATAACCGAGTTCATCCCCAGGAAGCAACCACAAAAGACTATTACTTTCCCAAAATTTAATCCCTGGCTCCCATACATAAAGATAGGGTGTAAGTTGAACAAGTTACCACCGCCTTTAGCTATAACCGATTTCATCCCCAGGAAGCAACCACAAAAGACTATTACTTTCCCAAAATTTAATCCCTGCTCCCATACATAAAGATAGGGTGTAAGTTGAACAAGTTACCACCGCCTTTAGCTATAACCGATTTCATCCCCAGGA
>JAOWAR010024581.1:0-13628 GCA_028571005.1 Clathrina lutea
TTTCTTCTTTATGGAGATCCCCTTGATTAGCATTTGCTATTGGGTAATCCAATAAATATTACTATACATACATACATGCATTGCTGTTTTCATTGTGATTCGTGAGCTGACCACGGTGTGTGGCATGTTCGGACTCATTTGTGCCAATACAGAGCCATTCCTCCATGTTATACCCGGTCTTGTGCGAAAATGCTATTTTCTCCGTTTTCCTGCACCTATTTCTTTTCTAAATCTTTGGTTTTCCTCCGTTACCTTTCAGATTTGGGCATTATTTTTCGCAGAAGCTGTTCTTCGGCCTTTCTTTTCAACTTCTAGTACGCTTTAGTACTGACTGCAGACAGGCCACACATGCATGCCCCCTGTGTCGGGCCGGTAAATTGAGTGACCAGACAGCAGTCGAAAGCTTTCTCCTTCGCCAATATCTGTGCTATCTCGCTGCAAAAGGTGCCAAATGACGGCTAAGAAACGACACTACAAAACACAGAAAGCAAAGCTCTACCATAGTTTATTGAAAGATGAAAACGCCGAAAAAAGCCGTAGCATGACTGCCTAAAGTATCAACTTTGAACCGCTCAATCTCCGCCGACAAGTGTCTCAGCTGGCTCGTTCAAAACGGCACTGACACAAAGAGCACAGTGCAGGCATTGTCTAGAACAAGTGACTTTGATGTCACTTTCCGGGAAATTCCTCGAAAGGGCTTCAAAAATCGAAAGAGAAAAAAAACACGACAAAGATGCTCCCATAGTCATGTCCCTTCACACCCACACCTGTTGGTTTGAATCGATAACTTAACTACCTCTGTTGATATTAGAAATTTTGTGAACTTACAATCCTTTCTCAAAGAAATAACACAACAGTATTTACTCTTCTGTATTAGCCTTTTTCGACTTAATTATCCTCTTTGGTACCCTCACCAGCCAAACAAGGCTACCACAAAGAAGGTATCCAAACAAGGCTATCGAACTGTTGTGATACTGCTTTGAGAACAGCAGGCAAAGCTTAGAAGTTGTTAAGAAGGTCTTTCTGATTATTGTCTCATGGCGAAGGGACACCGTAGAAGTACTTAGCTGCTCAGTGATGGGAAGCCCTTCAAAAAAAACGGAGAACTTCGAGCACACTAGGGTGACAAGCAGACTGCAAATTCAGAATAGTTTTATCACATTAATGATAGCATCTAAAGTATGCAACCTCAAGCACTATACACAACTCTCACGCCAGATGCATCAAGCATCATGTACGGCCCATCTAGTGCATGGATTCAATACAGATCTAAATTGTGAAATACAAACAGTTAACATCGTATCCTTGAACTCACTTCTCTGGTGGAGCATACACATCCAGTCCTGAATAGCAGATAGTCGGTGAAAGAAATATCCTTTTTGTGTCAAAGCCTTGGGGCTTCCTTTCATCGTTGAAATGACCAGGAACCTCGCTTATCTGAACACCGCCAATGGCCGTGTCACCTGAACAGAGGCATCGAAATTTTATCAACACCAAGTGACAGGCACTTGGAAGAAAAATCCAGCAACATTTGATTCGGTTGGAGGTTAGGTCAGAAAACTATTTTTTGGCCTTTTATTCAAGTCCTTGGTGAAATGCAAAGTGCATTTTCAGAACAAAGAGTGGTGTTTTCACCTGATTGTAGTGACACATGGCTAAGTGATCCAACCGATTAGAGAGTGAACCAAATAGAAACAAACTTCCTTCAGAACACTGCAGTTTAATTTCTGAAACATGCAAGAAAGACACCGATCAGAAATAATCAGTCAGTTGGTAAGATTAGGTTAAAGAGGTAAAAACGGCTTCACTGTGGTTATCTTAATTTGTGAACATACCAGGCATGATCAAGTAGCCAGTCTCAAGGATCTTTTCCAGAGCTTTTACGTGTGTGCCATGGAAGGCAATGTGCCAGTTCTCAAACACACGGTGGACTTCCTCAAAGCGTGCATCCATCCTGCATCACAGAAAGATAAGGGTTACAAAGAGGGAGAATCGGCAAATGTGGAGATGGAATTAAAGAAGGCATAGAAGGCCTTGAACCTGGCCACATAGATGATGTTTCCTATCTCCAACCTCGAGGTTGGGGCAAAATAATGATGTTGAAGAGAGACCGGTTGATGCAAAAAGGCCTTCCAAAAAGGATTTTTGGAAAGAAAGGTTAAGCACGTGAATTGGCTCGAACCTATGGAATCATCATGCAACACTATCGGGGTGGTATGATCTGGACAGCTCTTTCACTCGGAAAGCTCATCTGGCCTGGTTGTGGAGATTGCCGTTCCAACTGTCCTAGGCGATGATGTCGCAGGTTTGAACGTGCTCCGTCCTCCGCATCGCAGAGTAGCACCACCTCTTAGGCATTCTTCCTTCATCAGTGTGTAGAGCTTTCTCAGGCCTGTTGTAAACTTACTTCAGTGCAAAGCGGCACCATCCTACCGGCACTGCATATAGACTGGGAGGATTCCCCCGGCTATAGTATGCCTTGTCACCACGGAGCTTGTGACACTGCATGCAGTAGCACTGGTCAAACTTCTCGTTGAAATAACACACTGAAAGCAAAGCGAGGAAGACAGGTAGAAATGAAAAGCAGTTTTTTTCCAACTTGTCAAAGCCATGACCAGCTAGACTTAATGCCCAGTCAAAGGGATAGCTGAGAGTAGGATAAGAAAAATAAAAATGCTTGGCTTGAAGGCCTGGGAGAGGTAGCAACAAGGAGGAGCTAATGATCCTACAGCTATGAGACCCAAGCGGAGGATGATCTGCAGTCAAAGAGATGAGGCATACCGGAAGCTCAGGGGAAAAAACAAACATACAAAGCTGGGGTATTTTACACACCTGGAAGTCGTTGACTCTTCATGAATGCTGCACACCTCTGCCACACAGGACAGTTGCGTTGAACTTCCCTCTCCTGCTGTCCTGACAGTTTTGGTAACCCAGGTGTTGTCCAGGTACCACTGCTTCGTTTCATGTCATTGGGTGGTGTATCAGGCTGAATCTGCAGACACATTGCACAGCAAGAAATAAAAAGGAAATGAGCAACTCTTGGACAACTCAGTCTAAGTTCCGGCCTAGTTGAGGAGTTAAAGCTGTGATAAATTTCCTAGGAAGTCCAGGGGGGGAAACTCCACAAACTAATTTGAGTTTCTTCATGGACTCATCCTAGAAACTTTAAAAAAAGATTAAGATGCAAGTATATACGTAGAAAAAGAGTGAATCGTTCAGAGGAGCAAATAGAAAGAGGATTTTGGTCTACAAATGGAAAAATGCATACAAAAACCCCGGGTTCAGATTTAGGCATGGTTGCCATAAGGGGACTGTCACAACAGAAGAATACCTCAAATCTGAGAGGTCCCAGTGTATGAGCGTAGCATACCACTAGCTAGGACTGGTCTACCAGAGTGGGTAAGCAAGCAATCAAGGCTAAGCATAATGTCACAGAGCAACGCAAGTGAAATCAATACACATCTTTCATCGATCACAGGGCCATGTCAGATGCATCTAAAATATGAACTTTGCACTCAGCCACTACAGTTACACAAATTTGCGCCGGCTATTGAGAAAAGGGCCATTTCGGCCAAATGAGCTACAGTTCGTCCAAGTTGGTGATGTTATCACGCAATCGAAATCTTTCTCGAAAGATTTTGGGCATATCTCAACGACAAAAGTGAATTTTTGCGCCCAGCTTCTTTTGTTCGTTTCCTGGGAACCAGCAGAATGGGAATATGAAATAATTTCAAAATGGCCAAAAATGCCGCTATCGGGCTTTCCATCAGCTGCAGGTGGCTCATTTCTACAGTATTGATATTTGCTCTCCCTACCATGTACTTCTATAGTTTGTAGGGAGCTTTCCTCACCCATGTAGCGTATTACTCATTCTGGAATCTACCTGTTTGTTGTGATCTATGGTGAGCTGAAGAAACAAAGCCAAAATACACTGGTGGGAACCAAGTAATGTGAACAGAAAGAACTTCCCAAAGTCCTCGTTGGATCAAAATAGATAAGCTCTCCTTCTAGGTCACGGTTCTATTTGAAAAATAATACTTCGGCTACCAGTCCAGCTTGCTTCTTTTGGGGTCTAGATAACCTGGGGGAGACGGTGATGCAAGCCAGGCACCTTGTCGTTGGTCTCTTACTTATGATAGGACATCACAATCTAGTATTTGGTCAAAAAGCCTTTTGCTTCTTTTATGGAAGGTTTGAGTTGTTTCCCAAGACGAAGGTCACCGCAAATGTGTAATCAAACGTTTCTGGCAGACATCTTTCAGCGGCATGACACGTTCCAAAAATTAAAGAGCAATTTCCACGGGCTCGTGCAACACCTCACACCTCCCCTCACGTGCATAGAGTAACTTTCTTATGACCCAATAAGCCAACCATGCCTAAACCCTTGGCAAGGGTCTTCGTACAATATTTTCCTCTCTTGTCCATTTCCGCCTTTCCTTTTCGCTCCTCTCGGCTATGTCACTCTTTCTTCTTCTAGAATTTTATTGATTTTTTCTCGTGATTACATGGAATGCATAAAGGAAAATCGGATCCGTGTGCTGAGTTGCACACCTGGACTCTTCTACAATTAAAGTGCAGATTTAGTACTAGTTCCTCACTGGCCCAGAACTTCGATTGGGTTTGCCCTGTTCCTGCTGACCATATGCATGTTGCTGGCATCAACAATTCAAAAGGATTGTCTTGGTTTATTGCAATCTATATTATAGTTCAAGTTATATTGTAATTGCATCCGAAACAAACTCTAGTCGAATTTCATGTTAGCCGTTCATGCTCAAAAATACAATGGCTTCACATAGACATTTGCAGTTGCTTATGCCTTCACATGAAAAAGTTTTACAATGTTTCCAAACCTTGGTCTTCTCTGTCTCCGCCGGTAGAAGTTCGACAGAAACGTTTGAGAAAGCACCGACTCTGCCATTGACGCAACCCTCCCACCAGCGACTCCCCGGTTTCTCCCAGGAAGTAAAATCAATTATGTTTCTTTCGACCGAATCTAGTTTATGTGGAGCCGACACCTCGTAATCAAAAGTGGCTTTCGCTCCCCTGACCACACCATCTGAAAACATAAACAAAGGATACACACCTGATCCGCTCAGACTGTGTATTTGAATAATTATGAAAACAAAGTGGGGTGCTTTGTGATTGTGAGTTAAGCATTCAATAGGAAAAAGTGCAAAACTTGAAGAAAAATCTCAATTTGCTTGTGAAAAAAATGAAAAAGAGAGTGATTCGAAGGCATAATTCAGTCAGAAAGGGCGAGGAACGTTTAGTGACAAATTCCTACCAATGGACTTTTCAACCACAGCGTTGCATTTGGAGCCAACTTCCGTCAGAAAAACTTGATATAAAGGAACAAGATGGACTGCATGTGAAGTTAGCTTTGTGTTAAGACAGGACAGCTTGAGTGGAACAGTCTGATAATCTGCTTGCTAAAGGCACGACCACCTTAACCAGATCTTCGCTATCGGGAGATGCTTGTCGTGCAGAGCCAAGCAGCGTTGCGAACCGAAGATCCTGAACTGCCTCCATGCGGTGTGCACTGATTGGGTTCAAGATCTGGTTGCGCGTCGAGTAAGTGTAAACTTTCTTCCCTTCTAGCTACTACCAGCTGGAGTCGGTGGGCTGGACGCTCTTCCAGATTACTTTGGATTTCGCAGCCTGCAAGGCGATCTTAAGCCTCAGCAGCGCCCGATGACGGGGAGGAGGCGGAGAAGCGCCTCTTGTGCCAGGACTGCATGCCGGGAAGCGCAGGGAGAGTAAGCCATGGCCTTCTGTCACGAGTGTCCATCCTTAATTCACAAAACCCATAGACATTTTCCTTTACGCCAGAAGCAATCTAGGTTCCCATCTTCAATTGCAAAGAAAACAAACCTTTTAGTGCAGTGTGTGTGTCAATTCTTTCTTGGCTTTTGGCTGCACAAGCCGACGAAAGCTTCACAAGCCAACTCAGATGTTTGGTCACGTTTTTCAAATCTAGTTCAAGCTTGAGCTTCCAAGTAGATACACTTGGAGTAGGGCACGGACAACGATAGGTGTTGTCTCCTTTTTAGAAAAAGAAGACATAGGACAATTTCTAGGTTTGATCTGATGAAATTTCTCCGCAGGCAAAAAGGAGGTTATTTTTCTTTTTCCTTTTCCTGCAAAAAGTGAAGGTTTGCTGGGCTTCACAGCTGAAATCCACCCTCGAACCCAGCTAGAACAACAAGAGTTTCTCATGAGTTAAGACCACATTTTAGCCTGATGAAGCCCAAGGTGTTGAAACGTTGCTCTTCTGTCATTTGTTTCCTACCGTTTCTGTCCAACTGTTTCTGTCCTGTTCACTATCTTTACGAACTTCAGCACCAGAACAGAATATACTGCATTGGCTGAACAGATGGAAGCGAAAGAGCTGACCCTGTTATAGAAAATAAGGACCTTTCACACTTTGGGGCTCATCCGTTTATATCTTGATGGATGAAGCCCAAAGGGCAAAATACCTTACTTTTCTAGTATGGGGGTGTTCTTTCTTGTCTGTATAAACGTTGAAAGCCTCGGTCCCAGGCTATTGCATGTGAGTGTTGAAAACCTAGAGCGAACAGGTAGGTTTTGCACGTAGACCGACGACTTTCTGGTTGGCGGTGGCAATATGTAGGGTTGTGGAATGGAATGTATCTACAAATCAGAGTTTCTGGTGGAATAATCAGTTCTTTCCTTCATGTTCCGTGTGCAGTGACTGTTTTTTTTTTTTCATAAGATTGACTTTTCTTCAATGCATTTTGGATACTCCCTTGGATGAAAAGCCTGCTCTCCGAAACCAAGAGGAAACCATGGAAAAAGCTAAATCGTCCAAGTGAAAGGTTGTTGTGCAATTCAAAGATTGCCTGAAGTAGGGAGAGGAAAATGTGGCCACAGCTGAATTTATACAGGAGAAACATGAATAAGCTCTGACATATAGCCTGATAGATACAGGCACATGTATTATCACGGTAGAAACCTACAAGCGCAAGGGTTTTACTTGATAAATCTCAACACTGACCTTCCTCAGGTTCCGCCTGGAACAACAAGAGCTTGAAGGCCAGCTCCTCATCGATCAGCTCAACAAAGTTAGATGGAAAGAAGCCCTTCTTGTCTCGAAGCAGCCCTTCATACCGACCAACGAGTGGGAGCTCGTCACTGTCGGTCACTTCTAGAACATTACCCTTCGCTATTGTTAAGTCATCGTCAGTCTCTGCTGAGTAGTTGTAGAGAACACGACAGTATTGCTTCTTCTTTGCTGTCTTGACGCTAGCTGTTAGACGAAAACCAATAAAATGAGAGAAACAAATGAGCTAGAAGAGCACATTACTAGGCTTGTATTTTTGTTATGGCTAAGGACTAACCCCACTGAAGGACAAATGAAGATTTTCGCTCTTGTGAATGACATAAGCTTGAGTTGTGCACAAAAAGCGCGAGCCCGGGACGCAGATATGGCCGGTTGCCCTGTTGGACAAGTTGCTGTTCATGCCGCTAGCAGCAAGAAAAGGCAATAGGGAGTGGAGAAAATGTACTATTTGCTCAGCTTTGCTGACCTTTCACAGTTTCTGGCTGTTGTGTCGAACTCGAGGACAGCTTCTCTCCAATTAGCTCGACATAATTTGATGCAAACCAGCCCTTCTTGCCTTCCAGCAGCCCTAAGCTCCAGCCATCATCCGCCTCCTCCATCACTTCCACAACATCGCCCACGGCTAACGTTAACTCGTCCTCACGAGTTGCTGAGAAGGGAAATACAGCACGACAGAATCGCTTCTCCTTTTCTGCCTTGGCAGGAACTGTTAGATAAAAACAGAGAGATTCTTTAGGCAATGTTTGATGGGGTTTGATCAAGTTGGGCTGCGCATGATGTTTTCAACATTTACTAATACAGCAAGCAATTGGCGATATCGACCATTATCAACTAATATCTTTCGGAATCCAAGCAATTCATGCAGCCTTTCTTGTTGATTCGTGAACGTTCAAGCTTCGACTTTTTGCCTATATTCAAACTGTGCTGCGGTCTGTAGCCATCTGCTCCTGGCTTCGCATACAGTACCTACACAGCCTTTCACCTGCAGCCTTGCACCGCTTGCAACCGTCTTTGATCATGTAGACCGTCTGCCAATCGAGTGATGCGCTATTCATACGCCTGGAGCGCACTTTGCTGGCTCATTGTAACCGATTAGTTCATCCCCGGCTGCCTTTGCTTGCCCAAAACACGCCTTCCACTTCACTTCAGTCACCTTCACTCCCCGATTTCTCGACGAAAACGACAGTCGTAAGCACAGGGATTATGCGCAATAGATTTCGAACAAACTCGCTGTGACCACCTAAATTTATTGATTTGTGCAGAGACGGCGCTTTCTAAACTTATATGGCACAATTCGTTGTCTGAAAAGATGTTCTTTGTGTCATTCTATTAGCTAAAAGAATGATCACATTCCAAGGCTTTACTTTCTTGTGGTGAAACCCTCCAACCCTGGGAGGGCTTAAATGAGGAATATTTCCTTCGTCAAGTTCGAAACGAACAAAACGTTAGTTGATTCTCAAAGGTCCAACGGTACCATTATTAAGGATCTCTGCACGCCGGGAACTATCTTAAAACGCCAGGAGGAAGTTCTCAGCCTGAATTGTGAAGAGGAGAAACCTGCCAGAGGAAGGCTGCCATCACTCTGCCTTACTCCCAAAACACCTGCCAAGCCTGAGTGGGATGGATTTGCACATAAGCCCTGATAGAAAAACACCAAAGAGTGAGGCACATGAGAAGTAAAAGCCATCACAGGAGGTTGCAACTTAAACTCTTGGCCAACCATGGCTAACTTCTGAACCGGTTAATTTGGACATTTTTTTTTCCGTTCGTCGGCCCAATTCAAATTTGCCTTTCATTCCTCTCGGCCATTCATTCTTTTCCTTCGTGAAGAATCTTCCCCTTTTCAAGTTTTCTTGTGGAATGCTAGAAAAATATCAGACGAGTTTATTGAGCCACCACCCTCTTTGACTGTCCAGGAATTGTGTCACAGATGGTGAACTAGTTCGTTACTTAGGCTGGGTCTGCCCGAGGACCTGGGAATCTGCAGAGAGTAATAGTAATGTGCGTGCATATGGAGCCACTGCTGTCGTTGATCTTTGCAGACCTCGGCCTCTACCCATCGTGGATTCCGCTCTGTGCTACGCATGCAAAAGGGCATTTTCATTTTCCATTACTAGTCTAGACTAGGATCCTCAGGGTTTGAAGAGGCCAAACCAGTTTTGAACAACCTCAGCTCCTCTTCTCATCCACGTCCTTCCCAACCCGGTTGTGAAGCTACCACTTCAGTCACTGAAGTGGTATCTTCAAACTAAAGCAAGAGCACTATAGTATGTAAGCCTAAACAAACCCTTACGTAAACCTGGCCTAACCTCACGTGGTCTAACCTCGCGTGGTCTAACCTCACGTGGTCTAACCTCGCGTGGTCTAACCTCACGTGGTCTAACCTCACGGCTGTTCGTAGAAATAAGAGTGAGATAACGGGCGTTGGAGAGGGTTGGGCGCGCTGAGGAGTTTTTTCAAGGATTGCATGTTTAAACTTGAGAAGATGAAGTAACTTGGAGAAGAAAAAGAACGAAGAGCCGACATGAATTAGAGGATTAGTGGGACTCAAAGTTGGGACTTGGGAAATGTGTACAAAACCCTCAGCTAACCTAGAACATAGAACGGTAGGGCATACACATTGTTGGCCTAGAAAACATGTTGCTGTTAACAATGCCGCTAGCATAAGGAAAGAGCAAGAGGTCATTCAGACAGAAAAAAATACTGTTTTGCTGACCTTTGTTGGGCTGTTGCTGTAGCGTTGTATTCAAGCAGAGCTCCTCACCGATAACCTCGACATAATCAGATGGAAACCATCCCTTCTTGCCTTCCAGCAGCCCCAAAGACCAGCCATTACCTGCATCCTCAGTCACTTCCACAACATCACCCACGGACAACGTTAACTTGTTCTCGTCTTTCGCCGAGAAGGCAAAGATAGTCCGACAGTATCTCTTCTCCTTTTCTGTCTTGACAGGAACTGAAAGACGAAAATCATGGAGAAATTGAACTTGTTTTATAGTAAATGTTTTGGCATAACGTTTATATACGTGTCTATATAATATAACCTAAGTAGAACTTTCGCCGAGGTCTATTGGCCTCTCAGTTTACTGAAACACAATGAGTTCGTTCTCAGAGTGGAAAGGGTACAAAGGATCTTTGCCTGCCGGGAACTACCTTAAACATCGGGAGAAGTCAGCCTCAATTGAGAAGAGGACTAACCTGCCAGCCCCGGCAAGGTCACCATCACTCTGGTTTGTTCACCAAACCGTGATGATTCGCCAAGCCAATGGGACATACTCGCCCAAAAGCACCCACAGCCAAACACCAAAGGGTTTGGCACTTGTGAAGTAAGAGCCCTCCGCAAATACTGCAACTTTAACCTGAGAATCTACAGACACAATTAATGACGTGCACTCATGAAACCACCGGCGTTTTCTGACCTTTGCAAACTTCGGCCTTTACCCATCCTGAATTCCTCTCTGTTCTTCGCACACTAAGTTATTTTAATCCCATTGGGTTTAAAGAGGCCAAAGAAATTTTCAAAAAGGCCATCTCCTGTTCTAATCCACGTCCTTCACAGCCACTGGAATAGCAGCTTCAATCTAAAGAAAAAACAGACTAATATCTGTGTAGTCACGAACACCCTTTGAAAACCCGATTTTTCTTCCCGACCAATCGGAGAAATTAAAATATGCATTAAAATCTGATCCCGAGATTTTTATCCCTTTTTATCGGCGAATAAATCCCGAGGAAGTTACAATTAACCAAGGCCTTTACCCGAGGGATTTATTCAGCCGATGAAAATTGAGGTAGACGATTTTAACGTGCTTATATTAAACTAAGTCATCGTGAAAGTCTACTCTGGCGTCGGTCACAGTCAATTCTTACAGAAATTCCCACAAAAAGGGACAATACGTGCCTCACTGCCATTTCCCTTTCTTCAATGTTCGAAATGGAAGGAGCTCCCGAACCTCCAGCAACAAAAAACGGACCTGTGCAAATGTTGGCGATCAAGCGATTTGAAGCTGTAGTCTAGGTTTTGAGCGTTCCGCAGGCGACCAAGTGCAAGGTACCCACAAACTTTGGGTGTATTTGAAGCGTTTTGGAAGGAAATTAATGTTCTTTTGGACTTGAAGGCTTGCTCTGAAGGGGCTTGAAGAAGCTTTGGGAAAGTTTTACTTCGAGCAACGAACGGCGACCGTTACAAGAAGGCGTCCTACCTCGCTGGAAAAGCTGTGATAAGTCGCTACATTAGCGTAGACAAAGCCAGAGTGCAACATTTTCCGAAAGCCTAAATTTCAGCGGTCGAACATCCAGGATGGCGTACCGAAACAAGCCGAAAAGCAAGCGGTGAGGAGAGTAAGAAAATATCAATAACGACGTCTTGGTAAAGCTTCAGAGTTATTTTCACGATGTTTTAGACGTAGGAGACCCAGTCAAGTTAACCCAGTTCTGTTGGCTTCATTTATCGCTTCATTTTTCTTTGCGTGGTAAAGAAATTCAAACGCGCCGGACGTCGACCACGTCGGACATTGTTTTCGAGAGAACGACTCGGAGGGGAAGGAGTATGCCACTTTCCGGCGGGACTTCTGTCGAAAAATTTCCCTGGCGTTTCCATTTCACCAGGCGTGAGAGCACCCGACAAGATATCTTCGTTCTGAACGGCAACAAAAGGTCTTCAACAATCTTACGATTAACATCGAGCAGCCTGCAGTAGTGCCAAAGAAGACACCTTTTCTCAAGCGCCACAAGGAAGTCTTCCCTGCAGAATGAAGACGGTATTTTCTCAAAATAAAAGCGGACTTTTATAAAAATAAAAAAGTAAAATAAAAAAAAGAAAGGGACTTTTAACACATAGCAACGGACTTTTATCAATTAGCAACGACTTTTACAGAGAATAAAAGTCCGCTTGGGTTCTGTGTGCTCAAATGGGAGAGGTAACTTGGATTTAAAAGAGCGTATGATGAACTTCTAGAAAGCCCAGGAGGGGGGACTTGGGTACATTGATCTGATTTCCTTCATAGATTCCAAGTAAAACTTTGAGGAGATGAAGAGAATGGGATAAGAAGAAGAGCAAACAGCCGACAAGAACTAATTAGTGGCGCTGGGCCAACAAAAGGGAAATGTGTACAAATTCCCCAGCTCGCTCAGAACGTAGGATGGTTGGTCAACAGCCAAGTTGCCGTGGTTTAAGACAAAACACGACTACACATACAACGGGGGCGGTGGCTACCGGTCGAAATAGTGGAGGGTGAGGGTTAGCTTTTTCTCGATAGCAGCTCGGAGGGGAAGCGAACGGGTCGGTCACGGGAGTACATTATCACCACAGATTCGAAATGCTTAAATTTCTTTTGCCAAAGCAAGACATCGCAGCAACGACACGCCTTGGGGCCGGCGAGCACATGAAGATTTATACAGAGTAACCAGTCACCAAGAAGCCTGTGTTCACAGACCGCATTTAGCCATAGATCGTAAAGTCAAAACGTGGAAGGAGCGCGAAGCAATCGCAATCCGTGATCAAAAGCCAGCCATCACCAGAAACAAGGAATGGAGCCTTGACTGAGTCATGCTTGTTTGCACCTTATCCGCTGCGGATTTACCTCATCCGCTGCGGATTTACCTCATCCGCTGCGGATTTACCTCATCCGCTGCGTTTTTACCTCATCCGCTGCGTTTTTACCTCATCCGCTGCGTTTTTACCTCATCCGCTGCGTTTTTACCACAGGTACCGTCTTTCGTTATACTTATACCCCATGTAAATTCCTCACCATGTAGAGCTAACACAACAAAGTCATTACTTCCGTTACACCTTCCTTGCCTCTGTTATAAGTCATTTCAGGTTTTTTTTGGTTAGTTGTGTATTTGAACTGATGAAGGGCAGAGTAGGCTAAAGCGTTTCCCCCCTGAGCCTGACGTGGGTGCGTTGGAGAAGAAGGAGGGAACTCAATACACAAGTTTCCCTTCGGACCTCCGGGCTAGGAAAAGGGTCACCCGAGTAGCTGGCACGGGCTGCCACTCCGTAGGGGTCGCAGCAGCAGGAGAGTTCACGTGCCAGAGAGAAAAAACGGTTAATATCGGTGGTTAGTGGATCGGACGGGTAGCTCAGTCGGTAGAGCATTCGAAGGTAAATCCAACTACCCAGGAAGAATCCCCAAGAAGTACATTTTTCCTGGTCTCATGACTCACTTAATTCCCTTCTTTCTGATAATATCTTGTTCTTTGGACGGCACTAGTGTGTGACAACGACCGTGGTTGGTCCCCCGACCGGAGCGGCTACCTGCGGCCGGCTCTCTAGTGTGATTGCCATTGTCGTGAGTCATGGGAGAGGATGGGACGTGTATCGCTTGGACACCACTGGGTGACGGACGCGGCCTGGTAGCTCAGTTGGGTACAGTCTGGAAGGTCCCGCGTTCGAATCCTGGCTCGGCCAAGTGGTACATTTTTCGTGACCTCATGACTCACCTCCCTTCTTTATGAAAAATAATGATAATAATAATAATAATGATAATAATAATAATAATAATAATCATAATAATAATAATAATAATAATAATAACAATAATAATAA
>JAOWAR010024692.1:0-13628 GCA_028571005.1 Clathrina lutea
GCCGCGCAGAGCCTATGCGCATGCTCGAGTACCCGGATCGAAAAGTTCGCCGTGGCGGGCAGATCAACTCGATATGACTGGTCAAATTTCTGTGGATGAACTTCATTGAGGTGCCTCAAGTCATAGGTTGCATTTGTATCAGCATTGTTCACTGCCAACAGACTTCGAGCCTGAACTTCTTTGGAAATCTGAGTTGGTGGCTTTGAACTGTCTCCAGTGATGTCCCTGAACATCTGCTGGAGCAAGGATGGTGAAACCTTAGACAGGAGCTGATATCTTTCAATGAAGGCCTTCCGCATCGCCCTCGTGTAGACCACTGGGATGCTTTAGTTCAGCTGGTTCGTAATACGACCTGTTTGCTGCGACTGACTGTCTGCGGGGTTGGGTGGTGCACGCCAAATCCACCAAAGAGTATGAGCATTGCCACCTTGTAGATAGGAATACAACCCGACAGCAAATGGCAGCTGCAGTTCATGTACAAAAACGTAACGCTGGTGCAAGCCCTCCGGCAGCATTTCGTTCAAAAAGACCGCATCTTTGTACGGTTCACTCTTTTCCAACACTCTTTCCACGGCTGCATAGCGCTGCGCCAGACGGGCTGATCGAATTGACGCTTCGCGCCTTTCTACCACTGAGTGGTCCCCTGACGCAGGTGTACGCGCTGGCTCCATTTGGTGGTACATAGCATTGATCCGCTCACCAGTCGACACCAAGTTCTGGCAATATTTGTCTAACCCTTTCTCTAGATCACTGAGCGCATTTCGAACAACCGTCCATGATGAAGACTGGAAAGCAGGAGGTCCACGACCTTACACCAGCTTTTCGACCACTTCTTGGATGGACTTCATCGATAGCGTCGAAAGCCTGGCGTGATGGTGCTAGGTCGGATCGTTGCGTACATCACCTCCAAGCCTGGTGAAACTTTCAGGCACATGAAGAGAACGGTCTATCAGACGCTGCAGCTGCTCCTTGGGAAGGATCTAGTACAACACGTCTGACAAAGCTGTAACAAGCTGACAACCTGCTATTGTCTCAATACCCTGACAAAATCCAAGATCCAGAGACGAGGTCGATCACCAACTTGTACAGCCGCCAGTCGCCCCAAAAGTTTGATTGGGCCTGGTAGTCCATGCTGCCTTTCTTCTCCCGCAGGGAAAGCTGTTATCCCACTGCAGCAGAGGCCTCCATCAAGCAAGTGAAAGCATTCCGTCTCCCCAGTTTAAATTTAATATCGCCGTCGTTCCGCCAACTTTCCTCGGGCAGCTCAAACTCAGCAAAGGTTCCGAACCTCGCGCGTCGCCGAACGTTAATCCCTAGCGATACCTCACGGCGCTCGCCTCCACTGGCAGACTTTGAAACGAAGCACCTTGGTCTCTCGTCGGCGTGCAGTCTTCCTTTAAAAGAGCTAGCGGCGTTTTCTTCGCTGTCCCTATCACACAATTCCACCAGGTTTTCGTACGCCTCCGCAAAAGTGCTGGAGTGAGCCACTTCAAGGATACACCAATTAAGAACAGTAGATGTTGAAGAAAGTATTCCCTTCCGCGTAATTTTAAGCGAGAAGAGATCGTCTCCTTCCATCGTCTGATCATGCTTGCAAGCTTCAGAAGGAGAATTCCTTTGATCGGGTCTGCCGGTCGACATTTTCGAACAAACTCTTGTACCGGTCCTGCAGCGGGACTCGACCACGTACACAAGGCAGGGCTCTAGAAACCAATGCCACAGCAAGCTACTTCAGAACAAGTATCCAGGTCGGAGTCTACAAACATTGTTGTCTACATGTATTTTACACATGCATGTTGATGGAAGACTATCCATACACACGACATGTCCGGTCCGGATGCGCATGTAGATTTGCATGCAAGCCGCTTTCCCGTCTCAGCCGCTCCGCGTGATCCACATGCTCTGATCAGTTTCACGAGAAAAAAAATAGGCGGATTTTTGGTCGTTCGTCCAAAAAGCTACGCGTGCGGGTGACGAGAAACAAAGAATTAAAAGCATATGGCTTAAGAGAACAAAACGAGAGCTTCCGGGTTGTGCCATTTCTCAGCTTGAGCATGAGAACAAATGGCAGTAGTGAAGAAGTGTCTAGATGGTTCTGCATCTATCCCTTGCACAACCTGACTATTTTCACCTGGAACAAACCTCATATTTTCCTCAGCCGTGGAAAAACCAGCCAAACATTACACTCGCTATATTGCCCTCAATTTGGCCTTGGTCAATAATGCAAAATTTGACCGATATTGCCTCGGCGTCGATGAGTAAGGTTTTTTTCTCTCAAATTCCTCGATCGCCTTCCTTGCTATCATTCCTGTGATTGATTTTTGGCAGAAAACTAAGATATCATGTTCTTTTCTCTTCGTAAGCAGGACTTTAGAACTGCTAAGCCATTGTAGAGATTGAAACAATCACAAACTGAAAATAATTTTGGCGTATGCATTTTCTCCAGGTTATGCCGAACCACCGACATCGGGTGGTTGGGGGACCCGTGTAGGAATATTGGTGTTCGTAGCTGTAACCCTATATGCCTTTATCTTCTTCAGGAGATTATGACATCAAGGTAAAACACAAGCATGGCATGGTAAAATCCTGGAAGTTATTATGTTCGTTGCTGGTGGAATTTTGAGGCTTTCTTTGTCTAAAAATGAAATTAATTTCTTTTCCTTGTAATGCTAGCTTTTCTGCACTTCAAACTTGTGGAACTTGCTAACATAATGGTAGATACTAGTACATTCAAAACCAATTTAGATAGCTCAGGCATGGCCAGCAACATGGGTCAAATCGCACAGGTGTGAGGGTTGTCACCGGATCCTGGGTGGTAAAAGACGAACTGTCGAGCGCACACAGCCACGCATCTGTGTACAGGTAGCACGCGTAGGCTATGTGCATCATGATCAAGGTACTACATTCGTGATTGTACTGTCAATCTCGAGTAAGCAGCTTTGCAGTGTTGGAAAGCGACATTTGACGATCTTTTTTTCTTCCTGGCGGATAAGCTTATTCTTCCTTTGCTACAGATATCTCTCGTTGTGGTAGGAAAGAGCAAGGCTATAATAAGTGGGTGCGTTCGTCTTGGTCGCCTACATGGGTGGCATTCATTGCTGTGAAGCAAAAGCAATTGGCGACCGACACAACGCTCAGGAAGTGAAGGGTGGCTTGCCCGCTGATACGGTCAAAGCAGAAAGAAAAAAACCTGACAGCAAAAATCAAGTTAAACAAGTGCCGAACCGGCCTGAACAGAATAAGGGCCAGATGCCTACCTTCACTGTGGTTGAGAACAGAAATCACCTTGACAACTTTGCAAACCTGGGTCGGCCAGAAGTGTGCACATTCTTGTTCGCCCCAATCAGCGTGGCGATGTTGTATATGGCAAGCTTCGCGATCCCTTCTGGTGACTCATGTGTTCACAGAAAGTTGCCCATTGGCCTGGGCACGAGTACAGCAGTCTAAGGTACCCTAGGAGCACGGGTCCTGGTCAAAGGCAAAGCCATCATCCGAAAGGGTGATGAGCGACTTCGGAACTCAAACAAGGAGAATCGAAGAGGACGCCAATCCTCGCGCAAGAGATGTGTGCGTGACCGGTGTGAGCACTTCTTTTGCTCTAGATTTCGGTCTTGTAAATGCGTTTAATTGTGGGTTTTCTTCACTGTATAAGTAGACCTGTCCTCGAGTAGTCCTTACATTTGTGAAGTGGCTTGGGACGTTCACCTGTTCTGCAGCCAGCCTGGCCCAATGTGGACGAGTTTGGAGATTTGATTAAGCTTTGTATGTGTCCTTATGGCAAAATCGAAGCGCAGGACCAGCAGAAAGCGTCATCCTCTGCAGGCATGGGGAACGCTCCGATCGACAGTAAATGTACCTAGAAGCAATCATGTCAGGTGTGCCAACCCAGATCCATGTGAAGTGGCATGCCTCGATCGTCTGTCGTTGTTGGTAAAGATAAAGTGAGTAAAAATTTTTGTGGGTTTGTCGTCCATAGAGATTGGGAGAAGAAAAAGAAAGGTCGTGATTTTCGGCAAAAACAGAGCGGGTGCAGACTGTATGCGTGGCATTGCATTACTGGCCATGATTACCTGCGCTCGTACTTACATGCAGCTATATATTGCACAGATCTTCACCAATGTCTCCCTGTATTTGATCATATTCATGTATCACTAATATGTGACTTCGGCTAGTACGAACTTTGCATAGGGGTTGTACTTTAATCCAGTGGCCTGAGTGGGCAAGAATTTTTGTGGTATCTAAGCTCCACTGTCATGTCAACCGTCATTTTCATGCTCACAATTGCCAGATTGCAGGCTGAGTTCAAAAGTAGCACCAGCTTTAAAGAGTTGTTTTCTCTCTTTTCAGATGTCCGTGTGAGAGGAATCAGCTGAGAGTCCAAGCTTGAACTTAATTGCCAACAAGTGGACTTCAAAATTGAGCAATTTTGACTTTTCTTTGGCATACCATTTCCATACTTGCTTGCTATTTCTGTTATTGTTTGCCTCCCAACCTCTCTCATTTTCTGCACCATCGCTCTCCCTCTACCTTTCTACCTATTTCTTTTCTTCTCTCTTTCCCTCTCTCATTTTGTTACACTTTCTGTCTTCTCACCCAACCCCGTCCCCGCTCCTTAATTTGCTGTGGTATCCCCTCTATGTTAGTTTCTGTTCCCCCTCTCTCCTTAATGATAAATGAGCTCTCGCTTCTATGATCCCGCATGCAAGAAAATAAATACTACCATTAAAAATTACAGTTCCAGACTTGAACAGCTGAAATTGGGTTGGTAGTTGCTACACTGCAATTGAAACTGTGAGCATTTCATTACATGTATCATTCACAAGGTTTGCAAATTTTGGAAATTTCTAAAGTTATATATGTAGCCTGTTCACATGTACATAATGTCTTATTTGTACAGAGGTGGTTCTTTGGATCCCAATGTAATTGCACACGTTATTACTGGACTTTCTTCTGCTGTAGCATATCTCCTGCAGTCCTTTATCTTAGATAAAGACCTACTAGCAGGTTTGTCTTCTTGACCTGCAGGTATCACTTGCGCACGGACTAAAAGTCGTTCCAGCCCAATTTTCTTGCTCTTCAGAACTCAGTCCAGAACAACTAGGCTTGCTTAAATTCAAAGCAAAGTCTTCCAGAAAGATGAGCAGCTGTTGCCTTTCTAGAATTTTGCGCTGTCTGGCGGTGTGGGCAGCCAGATCACTTGCATACTTCTAAACGGTACACCCCTCTCGTTCATCCTTACGCCTGCGTAGAACCGAGCTAGGGAGTGTTGAGCTAGACAAAAAGGAGTTCAATGCCCAATACCTCCTAAGCATTTTATCGAAAAACTTACCCCAACAGCTGCTCAGGTCGAATTGAAAATCATTATCTTTACTAAACGTTGACCTAATCTGAGGCAGGGGGCACATTGTGCCCACCTCCCATATATATAAAACTCTTCGTGTATTTCTGAAACAGTTTATTTCAAGGCCTGGTGTTCTCTGGCTTTTTCATTTATGCATGCTTCCTCTAAAGAGTGGTTGCAACATGATAGGGTGGTTGTGTTTACCATAGCAAAAGCTGATTTTGATGCGTTTATTGCAAATTAAATCTCGCGTGATAATATCTGTCTTTATAAAATTTATTGGCTGACTGCAAACATCAAGGCAGAATTGTGGCTGCATCTGATTGACGATAGGCTTAAGATATTCAAATGATTTACTTCTTAAATGAACTCCAAAGAAATTTATAGTTGAACTTATAAACTGAAGACATAATTCTTTCCCAAGAATTTGACAAGTTTAAAGATGACTGTTCAATGATCATGAAAAGTTCTAAAGCTTCATCCGCTGATTGCAGATGCAGTAAATTTTGATGCCTGTTTACGTAACAGTTCAATGGACGCTTTGCGTGAACTTCAAACACCGCGAGGTGAGTTTAACCTGGAAAACGAAATGAGACTGGATTCTGTTTCTCGCAGGTCTTTTCTTGTTTCCAGATTTACCATTAGCCAAGGCTAACTCCCTCCCACCACAGCCACAGTCCCCAACATTTCTGCTGGGTATCATGAAGAAGACCGTGATTGTAGAAGATGCTCTTCTTCGTCATCTTGTGAAGAAATTTGAGCAGTCCGTCTTCGTGATCTCCTGACTCCTTCTTGATCTTCGTCAGCCACTGACTCGCCGATGGGGTAAGCACAAGTGGTACAGAATTTGCCAGGATTACTGATGTCTATCAGCCGGTAGCGGGCTATCAGTGGAGGCACTAACTTGCCGCCTTTTGGGCAATTTCCAAACGGTCGCTGCCGGTAGCAGCCCGATATTTCCGATTGGCTTGGTCGGGCCTGGCGGAAGAGGGGGCTAGCCTCGAACCCGGCCATCATCTACCTGATCGATCAGATCATTTCGTAATAAATGACCACTCGAGGAGGGCCTGGGGCAACTGCCATTTTAACGTCACGTCTCTACCCATCAGCTTGGTGGCATAATTGCGGTCTTAGAGTGAGAATTTAGCACATTTTTTACTTTGCATTCTACTGATGTTCAGCTGTTTCTGTTTTGGAACATGACGCAAGATGATTCCCCACCACGTCTTGCAGAATGTTTTGCACGCCCAGCGAACATTATGATCCTTGGCTTAGGCCCCGAGCTACGTATATCGTGGACGGCCCACGAATATTTTATCTGCGATAAAAATCCTGGCTGCTGATTGGTCGGTGCTGAGGCGGGGCATTCGAGGCTCGACCATGATGCCGGCGCGCGCGCTGCACATGGCGCCCACTTAGGTACCCCATAGGTACTTCGGTATCTGTCTGTCTCTGCTGTCATTCACCCGCCACTGGATCGGTTTCCCCTTACCTCCCCATGTTATCCATGTCATCACCTTTTCTATTGATGATTAGTGCTCATGTTGCATAAAATGTTTCCCACGTGATAATTGATGTATGAAAGCACCACCACAAGACGAAACTTTTTCGTATCCTTGAAGCTGTTCATGTAGGCAGCCCAGGGCCAAGCATTAAACCTAAGTCTGGCATGCTGAGTGACATCCCATCTGAACAGCAGAGGTGGGCGGTTGCCTGGGATATCGAGACTGGAGAGGAGTGTGACTAGCTCGCGGCGCATTTGCCGGGATTGAATCGAAAGGACTTGGCACACCTGAAGGGAACTGGACTTGCACCGAGCATTCCGAAACTAGCGGAAGATCTCCTTGGGTTGTGGGGGAAGAGTAAAGGGAAAAACGCCACTTGAGAAGCTCTCTGTGAAGTCCTAAAGATCATCAAAGGACTCGAGATTGTGCACAAACTTCACAAGGAAGGCAATGGTAAGAAATTCGCCGCACAGTTAAGGAACAAGGGAAAGTGAGGGCGAGGCATTCTCCAAAAAAAAAAACAATGAATTTTAAAATGCCAAGAGAGGAAGGCCGTTTTGCCGCCACGTGCTTCCTCAGGTTATCATACAGAAAAAAGTCAAAGCAGGGGGGGGGGGATAAATGAAGGGAATAGGTAACAGGGGTGGGTGAAAAAGGAAGGTTTCATAGAGTCAGGTGGCTAAAAGAAATGACAGAAGAGGTGACGGGAGTTGACGATGGGTACGGGGGAAGTAGAAACAAACTCTGGATCTAAACTAGGGAAAACAAAGATGCTACTGAACAATTGAGAGTTATAGAACAAGGATGTCAAGGTGTTCATCCTGAGTGATGGCCATTCAGAATCAAGCTAGACCTATGCGCTAGTTGGCAGCCAGGACAACATTGCCGGCGAGACAGGCTTAGCGCCATTTCATCGGTGCAAACACTTTGTTAGTCTACCTAGTATGGTGCCCCACATCCCAGTACAATGAGGAAACTGGCTGCCCCCTCCAAGATAGGGTGAATGCCCATTACGTAGCAATAAATAAACAGTCGTTCTGGTAGTCACCAGTGGCCGTTCACCTCTTAGTGCCTGGCCATAGATTGGGATTCCAGGGTTGCAGCGCTATCCCCCACCAACCTTCCTCAGTGCTGCCTCCTCAAGAACAAGGAACTTACTTGCAAGCTTCCAGCAATAATTTTAGATTGAGCCACCAGGATGAAGGCCTACACATCCTTGTTTTGTAATTCTAGCCTGGTTAGTAAATTCTTTGTTTTCCTTACATTGGTGCCCAGAGTATCTTTGTATGGTACCACCTGATCCTCTCTCGCCTTCTTTTCTCACCCTCTGTCACCTGTCCTTTCACCCACCCCCCCTCATTGTGACTTTTCCTAGCATTGACTATCCCCCTTGTTATCCCTCTACCTTGAAGTCTCATCAGGTTTATTTGAAGCTGAGTAATCCCTAGAGGGTGAAATGTTCTTTCAACCTACCTCTTTTTCTCTGATTGGCAACAAAAGTCATTTGTCCGGTATGTATGAAGATTCTTGTGTATACTTACAGTTCTCATCTCGGCTATTTGCTGGCTATATCTTTCACGATGTTGTACCAAACTCTGAGTAGAGCTGAAATTTCTTTGCTTCTAGAACCGACAACAGAGGGAAAGAAGGCAGCAGTTGATTAATCAGCTTGGTTTTCTAATCCTGTAGCGATGAAGCAAGGAAGCCCTAAGAGAAGGAGGGGATCTTTGTGGAGAAGGGTGTTGTAAATCCAGTACAGAGCCATGGTCAAGCCCATATCGACTGTAGGTGAATCCACATGATAAAATGGTTGTACGTCCATCTCTGTCTTTGGCCAATCAATTTATGATTTGCATTTGTGCGACACTAACAGCTTGGCCAGACCGGTGAAGCTCCGATGTAGGTTCCCAGGAAAGGGAGGACTTGGTCAATCTGTGAAGCTCTGATTTTACCTTAGTTGGCTGGGTGATTATGTTCTCTCCTCGATGAAAAAGTATCACCAAAAATGCCGCACTGCACACCCGGCCCTGAATCTTATAAGCTATGGCTAGCACATGGGGTCTGCCAAAGCTGAATGTGCAAAATTGGTCCATGAATCACTTTTAGTTCCACATCTAATAGGAAGGAAAGTAGTTTCTGAGTTCAAAGTTTGTCTGGTTCAGATTTTTCATGTTTTTGCAGAACCAAACGCAGTTGTTGAAATGGCCGCCATTACTCACCATTTCCATTTTTGCTTTTTGCGAGTAAGATTTGGTGGATAGCATTGTCAGCTTTTTCCTGGGTCAGTAACTGAACAAGCTGGAAGCTCTAGCTGCTACCTATCTGGGTGGCTAGACTGATCACGAGGGATTCAAAACTGACTAGGGGCTCTTGCACTCAGGATTGCCCAAGCCAGTTAAGGCATGTCTAGGTCGCTCTGCTGTGCGTTTCAATGGCCCAAACAGCAGGAGAATATTGACGGGCCGGTTCGATTTTGTCATGAAAGCTAGTGCTCACACGATCGATGACCAGTTTGTTGCATCCAGAAGTGATCGAAGGCTGTATGCTAGAGCGTGCAGTAGCTGAACGGCGTGAAACCGCTCCCTTCGAAAATGCCTGCTATGCAACACTATGAAAAGTGTGTCCGTAGTTTGGGGTTAGTGGAGTGGCAGTACATAGTATTTTAGGCTCAATCCTGTCAGACTAGACGGCCGTCCGGCTGGGAAATGAAATGGAATTGTGCAGCATTCTGGAATCAAGCTCAAGCCTGGCTGCAGATGATTCTGTGGAATAGGATGCCAGCCAAGGTTTTCTGCCGGTCGCAGGTCTTACTCTCTAACCTGTGGGTCCACATGCTGGTGCTGTGTTTGATGCAGCAAGATAGTTAACCACAAACCGCTATTGCTGTTACAATCACCTCGCATCGTTTCCTCTGGCGTGCCTTTCTAGACCACAACTCAAACAAGGTTTAGAACAGTAGTTCTTAGGACAGAACGCGAGGAAGGAAAAGGATGGTGTTAAATGAGAAGACGTTTTGGTGTCAACGCCATCATCAGTTCATCTGGATCAGTTCATTAGTTCCAGATGTGATGATGGTGTTGACGCCGAAACGTCTTCTCACTTAATACCATCCTTTTTCTTCCTCACTTCGCGTCCTTAGAACTACTGTTCTAAACCTTTTTTGAATTGATCATGAGAGTGAGATCTAAAAATTTCCTTCAACCTTCTTCAACATCTAGACCATAGCTGATCTAGCAGAGCTCAGTGAAGCCCCTTCCATGACCGTGACAATGCGATCACTGGAGTCTGCCACTATTCTGGCATCAAACACAGTGAAGCTGTGTGAGCGGTACAGTATCGATTTCTGAAATCGATGTCATTACAGGAGCAGATCGTGTTTTTTCTCAAACATCATGAAAATCCATACCACTTAGAGATTCTTTGGTCAAAAATTGCGTGTTTATGAGTTTTGAAGCAATGTACCAACTAAGCTAGAAAGTTTTGCGACAATGCACAATCCATTCTTAAAAATATTTTCAAAAGTAGATTTTAGGCATCTAGACAAGCCTAAAGTGACCTGAGTGTATTCCAAATGATAACTGCTACGAGGAGTCACCCTCCTGTCACTTGGAAAAGACTGTCAGCCGGTGAAGTCGGCAACAATTTATTCTACTTTTAGATTTTTCTCTATTTTGCTCAAGTGTATCATGTCAATACTAGAATTGTTGTAGAGTGTGGAAGGTCAGCGGGTGTGCAAATTGAAGAGTTGAACTATGCTGTCCGCTAGTGAACTTAGGATAGACAAAAAATCAATCGGAGAATTTGCCAAAGGAACCCTGAGAGGTAGAGCCGCACATGTGACAGTTTCTGGACACCTTCTCATAACTGGACTGAATGTCTTTTCTAGAAAGGTACACTGGATAGTCGGTGTTTTTGTTTTAAATCTGAGGTAAAAAAGATATCGATTAAGTTCAACTTGCGCCAAGCTCCGAGGCGCTCTCTCAACGCCAAGGTAACCTCAGCCTATACTTTGTTGGATCAGGAAAGCTTGAAGTACATGTAGTGTGAAACCTGGTATGCCAGATAGGAGTCCGAGAGTCCTTCAGTGTTGATGGTGCTGCCAGTGATGCATATGGCAACGGGCAGAGCTATATCCTATCGAAAGAGGAACACTAAACGGTAAAAGTAAACAGTGCGTGTGACTCTCATTTCAACGAACCAAGCCAGTGTGCAGTCATTGTACGGGTGAATGACTCACAATGGAGCTGGGCTGCTAAAGGAATGCTAAGGTGGTGCAAAGAAAAATGCGCCAAGAAAGCTCCTGAAAACACTGAAAGGTAGGTAGGGTGTGCGGTAAACGAGCTAGAGAAATGGAAATGGGTAAATGTGGTAGACAGAGGGATGACTGTATGTGTTAGGTGATGGTCAGTGTGTGATTTTGCTACCGAGAAGAACGGCTGCAATTCCAACTCAAGGCGGAGAAGGAACATGAGACCAAGCGTTAAACAAGCGTTTTGTGTTTCAGAACATAAATCCTTGACCTAACCCTACACCCCCAATCATGGAAGAACAAGCAGGCACTTATCACGACGGTCTGTGAGCTGATTGATCCCACATGCCAGAGTAGACTTCCCACAATCTATTTTCCCCACAACAAAATGGTGAAAAAAAACCAGTGATTAATGAGGTAGTGTGCCTTTCCTGGGGAGGAATTTTGGGGAAGACAACTAGGGTATCACGTTAAAATCTGTTTGTAGATCGAGGTGACTGCTTTGCAACTGCCAGGAATTAAGAACTTCTACGCCATTGTATAGGTAGAAATAGAATCTAAAACTAAAAGTGTATTTGACGTATGCATTTTCTCCAGGACACACCAAACGTCAGCATGTGCCTTGGATGATCGTTCTGGAAATATGTGCAATCGCCTTTGTCTTACGTACCCTGCTGCCTAGATGTCCTATAGGGCAATGACGAGATAGGGTAGATGCAAACCCTGCATTGTAGAATCCTCAAATTCATATACGTCCATTGCAGGGAGACTTTGTCCGGTATTGTTTGTGAAATATCAATTTTTTTTCAATACATTATGATGTTATAGTTCTACGCTTTTGGAACATGCTAGATACATAATGAAATGTGCCCCATATACTTACAAAGCACAATGTCCGACCGGATTGATCGACGTCAGGGGATAACAGGCAGTTCAATCGAAGCATGTTGCGGACAATCCCTGTGATTACGACTGTCATTGTGGTCAAGAAATCGGGGAGTGAAGGTACATGTAGCTGCAGTGAAGTTGAAGACATATAGAAGGTTATAGTCAGCCGACGAAGTGCACTCCGCGCGTTTGATGGCGCATCACTTGATCAATAGACGATCTGCGTGATAAAGGGTCCCGCAAGAGGTGGAAGGCTGCAGGTGAAAGGCAATGGGTGTGGAAAGCCAGGAGCGGGCGTACGAATTTTAAAGCTGCAGGTGGCGATAGAGTAAAGTGGAGCTAGAATAAAGGCTTAAAACCAAAGATTGAATGTTAAAGAACGAACAAGAACGGCTTGATCGATGACCTTGATTTAGAAAGATATAGGTTGATATTGTTTGATATGCCATCATTTGCTTGCTGAATATGTAGATATCGAGAGATGTCACACACAGCCTAACACAGTCAAACATTACCATATGGTTAATACAGATATGGTCAAAGCCAGGTTAGGTAGCAGATGACCTGGCTGAGCACATACACTCAGCTATTACACAGCGTTCCCCCATTGTCTGCCCTTGTTTGATCACATCATGTGACTTTGGCTATTATGTGCTTAGAGTGGGATGTGCTTCTAATCCAATTCCCTGACGGCGCAAGATCTTTGGTGTGATCCAAGCTTCACTCTAGTGGTCAACCACCATGTTCACCCTTAACGTTGCCAGTTTTCAGGCTGATTTTCAAAGTAGCACCAGCTTTTCTAGTACACCTAAAAGCCTTTTCTTTCTCTCTTTTCCAGACGTCAGTATGAGATTATCGGCTCGAAGCGCAACTATGGCAACGAGTGGATTTCTAATATAGGAACTTTGACTTTCTGGGATAAACCGTTGTCAAGATTGCTTCATTTTTCAAATTTGAATATGTCCATCTGTCTCCCAACCTCTGCACCACCTCTCTGTCTCTCTCTTACCCCCCCCCCCCTATCTCTTTCTCTCTCCCCTGTCTTGCTCCCTCTCCCCTCCCCCTCTCTCTCTCCTCCTCCTTCTCTCTTCTCTCCAACTCTCGGTCCATTCTCTGTGGAATTTTCCTGTTCCCTCTCTCTAATGCTTCATGAGCTCCCAATTGTATGTTCGCCTGCGGTCTTTTCTGAGAAGAGTCTAGGATTAAATATCATTCCTTTTGTAAGTAGCTTTGGTTAGGTAGGTAGTAGGTGTGCTGGGTTTATACAACGAGTCTGTAAATATATGAGTACATGAATCAGTCATCGCTAATATTCTAGAACATTGCACTGCCTTTATTTGCCATTTGCACATGTGCATATCATTATGGCAATTTTTAGAGGGTTGTTATTTGATTCCCCATTCTACTGTGTACATATTAGTCTGCGCTGATGATCTAGTAGCAGGTCTCAATTAGTGATAAATACTCACTAACAGGTTTGTATTCGTGACCTACAGTTAATACTTCCGCAGGACTACAGGTCGTTCCAGCCCATCTCTCTTGCTCTTTGGAACTCTACCAAAACCATTTTATTCTAATCTAATCTAATCTTCATATACCTTCATGATGGCATGGGTATGCCAGTGGGAGGAGGCTCTCAATAAAT